>JAUTBT010018190.1:0-21795 GCA_032361225.1 Lepetodrilus schrolli
TTGCCCCATTTTGTCGCCTCTTACGACACACAAGGGTGTGTGGGGGACCAATATTCTACCCCGGGTCCCCACGGGGGGCACTGCATGAAGACTGGGCTTCATCACGTGTAACCATATCAGTGTGTCGGTATATGTTTTACGTGATTAGAAATCTACCACCCTCGAAGAGTATACAGTGCACTCTGTCACTACCGGCATCTTTGTACTCTGGCAATCTGCGTATATCGGCATACTTTCAAAGTCCCAGCCAGCGACAATGCATTTAACATTAAAGTTAACGTTTGACTAAACCGGCATCTCTCTATTCCGAATACCGACATCATAAAAGCGAACCTGATGCGTTATTCTACTACTAATTGACCTTGTATAAACCGGCTTAGTAGTCAAATTATGAAAGCAATGGCTTCCATTTAGTTGGCGGTCGCAGTCGCGGTACACAGTTGATCAAATGAATGTCTATAGGCCTACATGTATATTCATCGAATAGCTCATCTTTGAGTTAACTGACTTAAAATTCCGCTAATCATTGTAAAAACAATATTGACAGCCACCTTTTTAAGAAACAGTTGATCAATGGGATTATTATATTCAGGACTCTTGAGTGACTAATTTTGTAGTTACATTTGCATTTAATTACGCATTTGTAAGTATTACTTTCATATAGTGCTAGATTGCTAGTATCATCATCATGGCAGAACGACCAGCAAAACGTAAGCGTGTTGAACTGTCGTTAGCACGAAAGATTGAACATGATATATAGTATCATACTTGCGAAGCGTCAAATAATTATCGGTGAAAGTAGCGGACCACATCTCATTTCCGCCACTTTGTGCCACCTGTACAATTATATCCAATTATATCCGTCCTTCTCACGGCGTGTAAGCTATGCTCATTTCCGCTGATTTCCGTGCTTCTGGGTATCAATAAACGGTATCATTATTTAACAATACTTGTAGATATAGAGTCGGGTGTGTTTATCTGTCAGTTTTTCTTATTTACCATATCATTCAAGGTGCATTCACCGATCTATGTATAGATTAATGGTATTTGAATTAAGTTAGATACTCATGTTGATGACAAAAATTAATGACTGCACATAAGTTATCGTATAACCATATATTTAAATGTCCATATTTTGTTCAATGATCAAAGTAAATACACAGCTCATGAACTAAAAGCACTGCTTAATGAACACATTATTTACGTGTATTATGAAATATTTGTTAGCTGTGTTTCATTACGTCTGGGTCGGCTGTGTTTGTTGGGTTTAGATTGGTTTAGTTCATATTATACAAAACAAAACATTCCTATCTCTTCGTGAATCAATTAAAAGGTTTTAAAGTTTGAAAGGTTTCTTGTAACGTGATAAATATGTCATATTTGTAACATGCACCAGGAATATAGGATTTTAACGTGCTTTCCTACATCATCGGCTGCGATCCTTGGTTTCTACATAACCTGTACATCATCGACATGTACATCATCGACACGGCACCATTAGTTTTTTAACCCATATACATGCAGATACAGTGTTCAAACCAGGACGGCCGAATTCAAAGGTCCTCGCTCCAAAGAATTTTTTGGGGGCGAGAAGTCGCGCATTTTGGACTTTAGTTGCCCGCATAGGGTTTGGTGCTGGGCGACCTCTGTACATTTTCAGTAAAATAACATTAAAATTATAATCGTGGTAATATTATCTTGTGTTAGAATTCATCAAAAGTGTAACCGTACCCGAAGCGATCCAAACTAATAACGCTATTTGAGCCAGTGTTATTCAGGTTCGTCAAATAATAAGGTTTAGCTAGTGAAATGCTTACTCCCCTTGGTTGTATTCGTTCATAATGGTAATATCGTCTTTGTCGGTGGTAGTGGATTGCATATAGCTCTAAATCTTATTATTTTTAATATAGTAAGTCCATTAAAAAGAATATTTATCGGCAAAAATTAAGTTGTATCGACGAAATATATTTTCTGTTAATGCCTGAAACGTACTCTAGTCAAACTGTAAAATTAAACAGACATTATTAGATTGATTTATAGAATATCAATATTAACTATCCAAAACAATGGTATCTTCCGATCGAATTAGCAATGCCTACGTGACTCGATGCCAGTTTCAAAATGCGAAAAGGTAGGATGTAGCAACCACAGGACTTTGAATACTAGTAAGTATAATAACATGTTAAATCATATAATAAAATATGATGTCATTATATTTATATAATATATTTTATATAGATTATATATGCCCTTCAGTCTTGGAACCCTCTAGATTACATAAATACTTTGCGGCCAAGATTGAGTGCACCATACTAACATCAATATAAATATAATACCAATCAATATAATTCATATTTAAACTATTTACTTTCACCCTCTGAGACAATGGATAGTCTAAGAGAGAGAGAGAGAGGAGAGCGAGAGAGAGAGAGAGAGAGAGAGAGAGCGCGAGAGAGAGAGAGAGAGAGTATTATCTCTTCCAGGGTTCACTGTGACCTGACATCAAGCCATGGTTAGGTTAGCGTGTGGTTAAATGTTAGCAATGATCCGATAATTGCATAAACAAGTCGCATATCTATCCGGGGGGTGGGGGTGGGTAATGTCGTAGCAAGTCGATCGAGGAATGCTTTTGTAGGCCAAGTGTTACAAAATATTGGTAAAATTTTAGTGGTGGTGTGTGTGTGTGTGGGGGGGGGGGGGTATCTTGTAGTATGGGTTGACATATGGGCGAGAACATACATTCCACGTTCTGGAAAGAGGCAAGGTGACTGGGAGGAATGAAATCTATGATGAATGCATCCCCCAAATAGTGACCATGAACAGGTTCCATTTGTCCACAGTTCATCCCCGTTACAACGCCCTTCCACATTGTCTGTTTCGTTTGTGCTGGTCGGGGTTTAAATCAGCAGATCATCTTCCCACACTATTTCGCTCATACCGATATCACGGCTTGTCAGTTTACGACACAGTTGTACAGGAGAGCAGCGAACACTGGCTGGTACGGACAAACGACGGAGGGTAGTAGCACAGCTGAAGTACCCGCAGCAAAGTATATCTGCCAACATTGATTTCGGATTCCCGGAGGCGGGTTGGAACTCTGGACCTTTGGTAGTCTGTGCCACACCTTGTTCTCACCCAAGTACTCATAATCAAAATATCAATCTAGAGCAGATAAACAAGTCTAGATTTACTGGAGAACAGAGGGTAAAGAATTTCAGCGGCTCCTTTCATATAAATATAATACCAATCAATATAATTTATATTTAAACTATTTACTTTCACCCTCTGAGACTATGGATAGTCTAGAAATTTAGGATTTCTTATACTTTTACCTAGAGAGAGTACGACATCTGTCCATTGTTTTTGTGTGTTTGGAAGAGAGATTAGTCAAAACTATTGTACTCATAGTAGTTCAACTATTTGAGGTTGCCAATGATTCCTTATGTTCATGTAACTGGCAGATTATCAAGGATGGAATTTAACGTTAAAACAAACTCGCCTGAGTTTATAAATAACAAAACAATTTCTACTAGCCTGTAGGATACCTTTAACATTAGGAGAAATGGATGAGTGGGAACTTTTAATCCTGGATGAGTGGGAACTTTTAATCCTGGATTATACATGGTGTTCTTGATAGCTATACTAGCATCTTGCAATAGTGTATGGGTTGTTGTTTGAGGAAGATGTTGACAGTGTGTATGGTACCAGTAACAGACATCCTCTGGATAGTGCAATAGGAACCAGGCTTTTATTGGATACAGAAAAACACTGTTTTGTTCACAGGAAAAGAAAGCACCCCATCCACAATGCATTCTTTTGTTGTGGAGCATCCATTGACGATTGACTGAAGAAATCCGATGAGATCGTTTTTGTAATCGGAGCAAACAAACGCGACCTTCTTGCACCGTAAGAGTGCCGACTGAGACTGTTAGAGTGCAATGGTGCCTCTGATGAGTCACGGGTCTCCGCCTGTCTTGTCTCTGTCTGGCCAGGATTACCACTGATCCTGGGATTACCACTAAACCAGGGATTACCACTGATCCCAGCATGTCCTGTGCATGACTCCAAACATAATTGCATAACTAGCTGGGAATCCTCTGAACAGTGTTATCTGCCTTCTACCATGTTGCACTGGTATAACAGTAGCTTAAATGCATTCTTGAACAATATGGCATTAAGATGATGAAAGAGTTGCAGACATTTTATGCATTAGATTTTAAAAATCCAGAACTCTTAATTATTCTGAATGCACAACAGACAGGAGTATGATTTGTTTTCGATTACAAGTTCACAAATAAATAATAAAAAAATAATAAAAAATAATTCATCAGTAAACCAACCCATTACAGAATAATGTCGCGACATTTCCCCTATTGATTTTTCTTAAATATTAATATTGTAACGTAGCGAAATTATTCCGTAAATGGGTTTACTGATGAATTAATTCTATTTTTAAAAATTTATTTGTGGGCTTATTATAGAAAACATATGATACTCCTAGCTTGTAATCAATGCACGAATAATTAACCGTTCTGGATTTCTTTGTTGCAAGTTTTAATAAGATACGTCATAGGATGGAGACTCGAATTGTTTTCATCAGGAGCGGAGACATCTCGTCATGATTAGCTGTGAATGGAAGGCTGAAAGGTTGTATAATAGCACGTCACACTCAGTGCCGTGAGTTCAGTGCCAGTTAGCGCAGACATGAATGACAGAGGGTAACTGTTCTGGGATCTGGATTTCGTGTATTAACCTGCCAGGGTAACTGTTCTGGGATCTGGATTTCGTGTATTAACCTGCCAGGGTAACTGTTCTGTGGTCTGAATTTCGTGTGTTAACCTGCCAGGAATATCAGTGAGTAGTTTGCGGCAGCGTTGAAATGGCTGATATTTAGCTTTTACTTTAAAAAAATATATACTAATTTTATCCTCGGACAATTTCAACTGCATTTGGGATAGAAACAGGATGTGATTTGATGACATGTTGAAGGGGCTTGTGTTTGGATGTTGATAACAGGAAGTGATGCAGTTTTGAGATTGAATGTCAGATTTTTAGAGGTTTTAGTTGTAGAATACAAGGTTGTTGCAGGTTTTCCTCCTATCTATAGCAGATTAATAATAATAATAATAATAGTAATGGGTATTTATGAATCACCTGATCCACTCATAAAGCATGCTAAATGCACTAGATTACAAAATGTAACAGTCAAACGCTGCATACATAACTAATTACTAGCTATTTTATAATGTATCGTCAAGTTTATCAAGAATTTCAAATGTCACCACCACCTAATGGTAAATAACTCTCGTCTCTTATTTCCATGTTGGAGAAGGATGACTTTTTCTTGAACTTTGCATGCTGTGAGAGGTTCATCCTCGTGGTTTCAAATTAGCATTAATTAGCCTATCATACCGTATTTGGACATGCCGAGTCTATGTTTGACCTTCTAGTGTATACCTAGTGGCTTGTCAAGCTAATATTTGTCCAAAGTGGCATGTCGACTAGTTACGTCATCTTGTGGCTTGTATACATTCCCATCCTTGTCCTTTTTGCGCCTCCTCTTCCGTAATGCCTGCAGAGTTACCTCACCTTTGCGGTCGTCTTTGTTACTATGTGCGTAGTGATTGCCCAGCTTATTGCTGTAATCCATCTGACAGTTTGCATTTGGATATGTTTGTGTAGGGCGAAACTGGCATAATGAATCGTATGACTTGTGGGTGGGGGTGGTGGTGTAGGTAGGGTTGGTGGTGGTGGCGGGGGTGGTGGTGTGGGTGGTGTGGTGGCGGGGGTGGTTGTGTGGGTGTAGAGATTTATTCATCTCAATTTGTCTCATAACATCCACTTTAGTTTGTGTCACACATTATTCTCGCCCAATTAGTCCTATTCAATATTTCTGCCATGAATAGCTAAGCAAGTCTTCTAAGGAAGTTTGAAGGTAAAACTTTTCAGTAGCTCATTTCATTTATAAACATTAAAATATTATACCAATCAGTAGAAATTATGTACAACTGAACTATTTCCAACTTGTGAGACTATGGACTAAAATCCATATTTTTCTTCTTAAGATTCTGTGTGATTATTGCCAAATTTGACTGATGTCTCACTGCCAGCTAGGAGTAGCACCCTCAGCTATGTCATATCCTAGGAAACATGTGGCACGGTGTAGACAATGCAGGATTTCCTGGGAATGTGTGTAGTATTGCTGGTAGTAAAGTGCCTGACTAATGGCAGCATCTTTCTGACAACACCAATATCTTTACGTACAGCAGTATCGGTCCCGACTAACACCACCCCAACAGCCGCATCTTGCTGCTCAGTTCCGTCAGTCAGGCTTTGGACTCGGTTAGGATGAAAAGGAGGTAGAAGATTGCAGGGTAATTGTTTTCAACAACTTTAACCTTTCATCCTTCCCATTACCTGGCTAGCCCCCGTGTCAGTGTTTCAGTCAGGTGGGGAGGGGAACAGGGAGGGAGGAGAAGGGAGTGCAGGCATAGACTATCTGCAGACTATCAGCCAGTGGAGTTTGTCTTAGCATTACCTCCTGAGCAACTGGGCATGCACACACATGCATACACACACACATGCACACACATGCACACACACACACACACACACACACACACACACCTCCACTAGGCCTGCTGCACAGAAAGGTGTGAAGGCTCTACAGAGTGCAAGGGTGAAGGAAAATGCCAGCTGTTTTTTTGAGTGGGGAGTAAAACTTGAGATGAAAGATAAATGGATGCTTTTTTCCTAAGATGAGAGACTTTGGAATTGGAAATGCTTTCTGAGCGAAATTCGAGTCGAGTGGATGACTTTGCATGAGGTAAGCGTCTTTGAAATTATTGAAGTTATCCTCTTCAATTTTAGTGTGAACCTTCAACGTGTTTCTGTGCAAACTTTCACCACATCTCAGCAGCTTCAGAAGAGATCATGTACTGATACTTAGGATTTAGGATAATTTGCTACCTTGCCTTGTACTATGTGTTTTCACTGTACTGTCCTTTGTTGGTCCGGTCCGCTATACCAACTACACTGGACTCTGATGTTAACCCTCTCCCTGTTGGATTAGGCACAGGCACAGCTCTTTAGGGCATCTCCAGTTGCCTTCAGCATAGAGAGGGTTAAACTACATTACATTCCTTCGTTAGCCCAGACTGCAGAAGACTGGTGTATATTTGTATATCAGTCAGACTGGTACTAAGACTGGTACTAAGACTGGTACTAAGACTTGCACTACTCTACTAGGAAGGTGTAAAACACCTGGGAAAAGGTCACAAGGTCAGTGGTCACAGCTGGGAATGGCACCGAAGCTTCCTATAACATCTCCAGGAAGCGAAAACTACATTGACTTTTTCCCCCGACTTTATCCCTGTGGAGGATTGTATGTCTATGACTGTCATGAGTTCTAGATATTGTATTACTTATATGTTATTCTGTCTGGAAAGTCATCTGAATGGCTCAATGTGTATTTTTCTTGTTTGTACTCGGTGCTTGTATACTGGTATCTGAGATATCACAGCCTTATTCCTAGAAGGTGGGGCTTCCTGTTTTCACTTCTAGGAAATGTTACGTCTCCTGTTTATATATTTGAAGTGCAGCTCATACAATTATATTTATTCAACTATTGACATGCTAGTCATGTGTATGTATAAGACACTACTGCTCTCATACTTCTTAGTTATTTCCTTATTATCAATAGTTAAACATTTAATGGTATGGGAAAGATCAATAGTTAAACAGTTAATAGTATGGGAAAGATCAATAGTTAAACATGTAATGGTATGGGAAAGATCAATATTTAAACAGTTAATGGTATGGGAAAGATCAATAGTTAAACAGTTAATGGTATGGGAAAGATCAATAGTTAAACAGTTAATGGTATGGGAAAGATCAATAGTTAAACAGTTGATGGTATGGGAAAGATCAATAGTTAAACAGTTAATAGTATGGGAAAGATCAATAGTTAAACAGTTAATGCTATTGGAAAGATTAATAGTTTAACAGTTAATGGTATGGGAAAGAAATGTTTGTAATGGGAAGGTTGGCATTCCCTTAAGAGTATTGTCAATATGTATTTTATAAATACAAATAATAGATTACTAGATAGAGTCAGTTGAATGGTTGGTAGTATGAAAAGATTTGAATGGTTAAAATGGTATGGACATTTTTGGTCATCAGATATGATCAGTATTATGTCTATGAATATACGAGGTAGAGATTACTAGATAGGGTCTTAACTCGTTAAAAGCTGAATCATGAATGGTTAAAGTTAAAGTAGTATGGACATTCTAGTTTCTGGTCGCCAAACAAACAACAGTTTTGTCAGTATCTTTTTTTATGAAAAATATGTGACTTTGACTATTATAGTCTTAAAGCATGCGTGCTTCAATATAACCTTTCATTGATACGATCTAGCTCGAGAACCACTCGTGCAATTTCAACAAATATTTTCATAAGACCTCACACAACATTAATATGAGAGATACATACTCAAGCCTGTTAGATCATTGATACGACACAGTCAGTGTCACTGTGTCACTCCCCTTCAATAGAGCTTCTATATAAGGGGGCAGGAACGGGCCAACAGTACACTGGGGGTTGTAATAGGCTCCCTTGTAAACATTCTGAAATTAAATGTCTGTATTGACGAGTATGAAAGTACTGTGTCATAGATCGAATCGTTTGGTCTGCTGAGAGACATATGCACCCAAACAGCTTAGATTGCTGATCAACAGACACATTCTCAAATGAATGTCCTAATATTGACAAGTGTCAACAATTGTGAAAGTACAGTGTCATAGATCAAACCATTTGGTCCACACACCCCAAAACAGCTTTGATTGCACATCAACAGGATTGCCGATATATCATATCGGCAGCCCTTTTATGGACATGTAAATGTCAATAGCATATCGGGGTCTTTAATAATGTTGACACAGCGGTAGTAGTAGCAGACTGTTTGAATTGGAGATTAAGGAGAATGAGGGTGAGGTCATACCTCGAGATCTACCACTTGAGGTCATTATTGTCTGAATATAAACCTGGATATATCTGTAACACCCACCCACCCACATACCTACCTTTCAATATTACCTAGACCGTGGGTGAATGAGTCTTTGTTGGCTGTGTCGAGTGACACCGATATTTTGAACATTCAAACGGGATTGGTTGTTTTTCATATTTTGTTGGTGTAATGGTATAGGTGATATTATGGTATAGACGATTGAGATTTGAAGTCAGTTTGAAACTAACCAGTAGTAGACATGGATGTGAAAGATATTAAACTGTGGAAGATGATAACCGGGGTTTACAAGGAACAAATTCAACAGTTTATACAACGTGAGTAAGAATAGTCGTACTGTAGAAGTATATAGACTTCCTGATACGTGTATGTGTACGCATTATGGCCAGTGAAAACGGTCATGGTGAGATGTGTAGATGTGAGATGTGTAGATGTGTAGATGTGTAGATGTGTGGATGTGTGGATGTGAGATGTGTAGATGTGTAGATGTGTAGATGTGTAGCTGTGTAGATGTGTAGATGTGTAGATGTGAGATGTGTTGATGTGTAGCTGTGTAGATGTGTAGATGTGAGATGTGTAGATGTGAGATGTGTAGATGTGAGATGTGTAGATGTGAGATGTGGTTAATTGTGAGATGTGTAGATGTGGTTAATTGTTAGATGTGTAGATGTGGTTAATTGAATATATATCAGCTGTGGCTACTCAATCTTGCCACTATTCGTTGCAAATGGGTGAAATATTCTTGCAGTGACGTTAAACTCCATAATCACTCACTCACCACAATTCATAGTTATTGCATGTTTTCCTTTCCCATCCGCTTGAGAATTCTATGGAAAGTGTTTAAACCCAACTCATCCTATGATAATTTTCATAATTTAAAAAAATATATATAATGGGGTGATTATGTTGAAATTGTTCAAGGGATAGATAAATGTTTTTCTTCCGTTTGGTAGAATTTGATGAATGGCATGATTAACCTAACAGCCTCTGTCAGAGTAAATAGTGTCACATTCTGTCTCAGGTCTGCTGTTTATTATGACACACTATATCAGAACTTTGTAAAATAACTGTATCGATCTTCACAATACAAAAGGTTCTTCGTAAAGGTTCTTCGTAAAGCTCCTGGTTGAATGATGTAATAGGGCTTCAATTGTTTTTGAAAAATATGCGTTTATCCGTGTTTGATGATTTCACTAGGATGTGTTAGATGACTGGGACTGTTACAGACCTTCTGTTCTTTGTTCCTGGTGAGAGAAAGAAGGTTGCAGTGACATGGATGAATGAGACGGCTGGTGTCTGATTGAATGTGCAGACTGGTGTTTGTGTTTAGGGTTTGACGTGCTGTAGTCTCGTGGACTGCCGTAATAACCAAGTATTCATGAGACTGGTGCATCGTCAGTGCATCTTGAACTCACAGGAACAATAGACGTGAATTTAGGCTGTGCTGGCTGGCTTCATGTTTCGCCAATTTTTGTTTCTGAGATGGGTATGAATAATGACATTTCTGCTAGACGAATTCACGACACATATAATTTATGCGTAATAGACAGCGATATTGCCATTTTATTTGAAATGGAACCCACAATTTTAAACAATTAATATTTTAAGTCTAGAATATTCAGTTATTAATTGAGAATTTTTAATGTTTGGTTTGTGTAAATAATAATATTGGTAAACGTGTACTTGGGTGATTTTAGGTTACCTTAATTCTCGTTATTTTTGACAAATTGTGTTTTTCTTTCCTTATTAGTTGTATAAAATATTTATCTGAAATGAATAGCAATTTGAAACCAATTAAGGGCCTACCATTGCACATATTTGGTATTTTGGGCAGTTGGCTGATTATGAATATTAATTTATATTTAATGAATAACACAAGGACCATGGCTCAAGGGTCAGCAGTCAGTATAACATTTCGATATAATAATTTTTGACGATAAGATAAGACAACTGTTGTTGTTTCGTTGCTAATCATCAATAGATGGCACGTGACTGTGTTGATTATGTGTTGACTGTGTTGATCTACATGACTGATTTTTATCTACATGACTGATTTTTATATGTTTATATTGTACATACTATTGAAGACCCGTGTGTTTGAGTATGTAGTGTATAGCTACTGTTCATTGTGGCTAAACTGAATGTGGGGATTCTAGAAATGCGTATAATTTTCACAAGAAGCAAACTTGGACCGACTTTGTGGATCCTACGTCTGTGAAAAGGTAGGCAGTCTGTGTGGTAGGTTCGTGATTCAATTCAGATTTACCCCTCAGGGGATCATTCTCAAGGCAGTGTATAAGACAGTAATCATGGTAATCAGATTGATATGAGTAACATTGCCAGCAGGTATACCTTGAGGGGGGGGTGCATGTACACATGCACACACACACGCACGCACACACACACACACACACACACACACAGAGATATGTGGACATACAGATATGCACACACACACATTCTTCACACACAAACATAAATACCAGACCTCAAAGTTACAAAATTTTCCAAGGAGCCATTTGGCTCCTGCAGATCCAGAAACACTTCAAATAAGTGAAATACTGGTCTACGATTGCAAAGTTAGGTCGCCATGGCTCCCAAATTAGTCACTAAATTGAGCCATGTATACACATACATACATATGCAAGTGTGTGCACACACACACACAGAGATATGTGCACACACAGACATGAGCACACACACACACACACATATGCATACACACGTACAGATATGTGTGCACAGAAGCCTTCCAGTACTATTTATACAGAGGTGTTATCTGCTGTATGCATGAAACCGCTACAGAAATAGCTGGAATCAGATGTATAGTCAGATGTATAGTCAGATGTATAGTCAGATGTATAGTCAGATGTATAGTCAGATGTAGAGTCAGATGTAGAGTCATATGTAGAGTCAGATGTAGTCAGATGTAGAGTCACTGTGGCTGACAGACTGAAGGCATATCAGCTGGAATGAGGAAGAAACAAAACCTAGATGGAGGATGCTATTTATATAATGCCTCGCAAGTTTATTTAATTGTTTTACCAGAATTCTGCATTGGTCTGCTTTAAAAATTGAAAAGAAAGTATGACTCATCATTTCACAGTGCAACTGAACTGTATGTACCTGAAAATTACAACGGGAGATCATATTATTTTAATAATCAGTAATGTATTGCATGGCATTTTCACAAGTTACCAGTCCATGGTGGGTAACAATTGTTTTAGCATTGCATAGAAGAATGCTGACATTTTTTTTTTATATCTAGAATAGTGACAATTGCTCTTATCTAGAATAGTGACAATTGCTCTTATCTAGAATAGTGACAATTGCTCTTATCTAGAATAGTGACAATTGCTCTATCTTCAGATTTGATAATAAACAACATTTATTGAGTACACATTAAAACCTTTTTATTTCATGGTATATTTTTGTTTAAATTGCAGTAGAAGTTTTTTCCCTTGATGGTTCAGGGGAGAATACATTGTTCATTCAAGTAAGAAAAATGACATTAATCAACTAAAGATCTTGCATTTAAAACAGTAATAAATTACATCATTGCTGTTTTTATGTCATGAAATTAGTCAGCATTTGTATCCATATTTCCATTTCCCTCATCAGCAACTTACCTGATTTCAAATCAATGTATAAGCAGAGATCAGTATTTAACACCCCTGGCTTTGCTTGGGTTTCCAGCATTAATGACCACACTAAATAAGCCTATTGTCTCAGTACTGCAGGCTATTGTCACTCCACTGAGAGGGCTGTAAGTGACAGGCTACCTATGCCATGTGTACTATTGTTCTCTGTCACCACAGATCAGAGTAGTCCGTGTTCGGGTTTAGTCTGGAGACCTGTTTCAACACATTGCTAAGGTACGGGTGGGGAATGTCTTGAGGTCTTGGGCGGGGATAGTCAGTGATTAGGACTCGGTGTGTTGAGGTGCATTACTGCTACAGCTGGAGGAAGTGATTCAGGTTGGACACAAAATTATTCTGGGAAATTTCATATTGAAAATGTGGACAATATTCGAAGGTAAATTGCGTTTATTGACGTCGTGCATTTTACTGTATACCGTATGTTTATGGTCGGTTTGTTTTGTAAACATTGATGACTTGATCATCTGTCGTGCATGTGATGTAACTTGGTGATCCATAGCATCTGTGATTGCCTCCAGGAGGGGGGAGGTTAATGATGTTGCCTCATGCAATGTCATCCTTGGTTTATATGTACCTGATGTTGCATATGGGTTGTACTGTAATGTAGTTTTTGTGGGATTACTTCGTGTCATAAACGGATTACCATGAAATTACTGAAAACATTGTGGTATTACACTATAAAAACCAAACATTCCCTACATGATAATCACAGGTTCACCTTAGTGTTCTATTTCTGTTGGTGTAAATGCATTGCAATGGCCATGATGATAGCATTAGAATTATTATTTTTTATCTCGTGCTATTTTCGCTATAATTAATTTCACCCCACACTTCCTGATAATGAGGCAACACTGTCTGAAGACAGGACAGAAAGCAATTGTCACGTAATACAGTTATGACTAAAATGATCACCTTCCAAAATTTCCGTTTGATCTGTCATCAGAGGAGTTTGTCTTGCATATAACTGGTGGTCAGAATGTGTTATGTGAATGTCCTCCAGCTGTCCATAGCGGGATGTGTATTAGAGGATATCTATGACTTGGTTCATGTGATAGGACTATAACGCAGAGGTATCCCTTGTAGATATTGGTAGATTTGTATTTAACAGATGGCCTGGTTGTGTAATGTTCACATCCTCGAACTTTTGATACTGGGAGTGGGATGACTGAATGGTTGAGCTTGAGGTGACTGTTTGGATCATGTAACAGAAACTGTACCTGGCCCCAAGATTATGAAACATTCCTGAGTACGATTTCATGCTCAACTCAAAGTTTTGTTCACAAATCCACATATAAAATTTGAGCTTGAGCATGAAATCGTACTCAAAAGGTTTCGTAATCTCTGGGACAGGACCTTAACATGGAAGTTCATATGAAGCCCTGGACCAAGTAGATATGACACTACAGTAACACCTGTGTTAAATGACAGCCTATAGGAAGCCCTGGACCCAGCAGGAAGTCTCGGTGACTTGCCATATCTCAAGGCCTGTGTTACTTAGTCACATAGATATGATACTGTAGCCACCTGGTTCACTCTGTGGAGTCAGTTGACATTAGCAGCTGCTTGTACTATAACATCATGTTGGGCAAAGTCTTGGGTATGTGTCTGAGTCAGTGATTTACATGCATGCTTTACTTTCATTTGCTCTGATTTACCTTTGAAGGTTCTTGTATTGTAGGAACGTTGGTCAACCGGTCACTTTCTTACAATTCTTATACAGGACTATATTTTGCGGCTCGCTGTCACTTGACAGATGACCTATGGTAGTAGTAAATAGTTCACATCACACAGATTGGTTGCCTGGGGCATCTTGAGATCTGGCTACAATTTAGTCAATAACGTGTGATCTTCGAATACTGTTTTGAATGACATGTATAGTATGGTTTTTTTTTGTAACTGTGAGGATTTCCTGATGCGTGGAAGCTCTTGCACTATATAATAATAATTATTATTATGAATATTATTATTTTATTTTTATTTGTTATTACATGTTTCTTTTAATTATTTAAAAAATTATAATCAGTCTACTACAGTATATTATTATTATTATATATATATTTTCTTGTTATTATCTATTTAATTATTATTATATATTTTTATTATTTATATTATCAATTATGCTATTATTATTCTAAATTTTATTATTGTTATTATTATTACAATGTATTATTATTATTACAATATATTATTATTGTTATTATTATATTATTACAATTTATTATTATATTACTATTATTATTATTACAATGTATTATTATTATTATTATTACAATGTATTATTATATTATTATTGCATTAAAATTTTTTTATTACAATGTATTAATATTATTATTGCAATGTATTATTATTATTATTATTATTATTATTATTACAACAATGTATTATTATATTATTATTAACTTGATTTTCTTTGTGTTTTCCAGCAAGTGAACCGTCCCTTCTCAGCTCCAAGCAGCCGGTGATCAGCCGCGATCCCTCCCAGGACACAATCCTCTCCGACTCCATCTCCAGCAACACCCGGAACAAGGGCTCCCTCAACAACATCCTCAGCGGCAGCGACAAGGAGAATGCTGCCCCGGACATCGTCTGCTCACAGTCATCATCAGTCGCCAGCAGCCCGTGGGACGTGACATCGCCGTCATCGTCTTCGTCGGACCCCAGTCGGAAGCCGTCGTATCTGAGAATCAGCTGTGCCGTCAGCGGGTATGGTCGGTACGCCCAGTACTCGTCGTACACCAACATAGAGAAGAGGTCGTCTCCGTTCTCCAGCACATCGTCACTCCGGTCCTTCCTCAGCTCACCAGACATGCCGTCCTCAGTCCACAGTCCTGGTAACGACGACCAGTCGTCACGGCCGCCTCTCGGACATTCGGTCCGCAGTCCGGTCGTGGCCAACGGACAGGGGGAAACGAGAAACGGGGCCGTGGTTAACGGACACGTACAGATGCACCCGACAGGAGATAGCATCAAGGTGGGTTGGGTCGGGTTGTCTGCCCCTTGTTGGGTTGTCTCCCTGTATGGAGTTGTCTCCCCTTGTGTTTGTGTTGCAGGCTCTTTCTGAATGGATGGTTCCTGATTTTTGGATTTACCCTTTGATATGGTTTGTATTATGGTTTGCATGCATTTATCTTACCAGCTGATTAATTAATCAGTATTCATTCTCATATTAAACATATGCAATAAATAATGGCACAAAATATATTTGTTTAGTCATAGATTTGCAAACAGTTTTGCATTTTTGCCAAAAGCTAAAACATTTCCATTCGGCAAAGATCTGCATTTGATATATTCCACAAATTCAGATGCCAGCAGAATATTATGGTAGAAATAGTATACTGATTTACCAATTTGAATATGTAGTATTCCTGTCAAGGCTATTTAGTCTGCCACGAGTCTGTTGATGGAGAGTTTAACATGTAATTGTTTACACAGGTGAATGTTGCCAGTTAGTACTCTAGTTACGTATCCCATGTTAGCATCTGGTGGCTGGTATGTACAGTACAACTTGAAAGTGTTGGGTTGCCCAGAGCATGAGATCTTGCTAAATTTCCTGTCTGGAAGATTGCCTTTAAAATAAGTATTCAAATACGAGTTAAAAGACTAAAAACAAAATGGTGCAAAAACAGAACAACTACTTCAACAACAATAACAACACAACAAAACAACAACAACCACCCCCTCTCTCTCTCCCTCTCTCTCTCTCTCTCTCTCTCTCTCTCTCTCTCTCTCTCTCTCTCTTTTTTTCTCATTAATTTTTTTTATTTAACACATTATGAAGTTGTGCATCTCAAAATATAAATATTGCTGGATTAATTGAAGAAATTTAAATATTAATTAGCATCATAAAATATGGACGTAATATTTTGTATGTTCAATCTTATCTCTGAATTACAATGAATAATTAATTTTGGTGATTTTAGATCCACAAATGTTTACACAATTAGATCTGATGGTAAACCTTGGGTAGATAGAGTACCCAGATATTGAGAAGATCAACAATTTGCACACTGGACATATTTTTTTAACAATAAACCTTTGAAGGTGAACATAGACTATTTCATTGTTGCTTCCCTTCCACGTAAATGCACACACTGTGTAAATATATTTATCTTGTAAGAGAATCGCCATTCAAAAACGAACATTCTAGGGTTATTTGTATGTTTGTATCCCAAGGAGGTTATACATCCATCACAGTAGCTGGTACACAATGCATACAACTGAGTATGAGTATACTGGTAAGTGATCTGGGGCTGAGTCACACAGTCAATGAAATTGTCTGCCATATGAGCGAGTTCATTGTATCCTCGTACATCAATATGTCAAACGTCTACTCCAACCATAGGTCAATCGACTAGTATCGATGAATAATTCACCCATTAACCATTGTAGGTTAAGGAGGTATAGTTTTTTCCATTCTATGTTTATATTTACACTAATAATAATAATAATAATAATAGTCAACATTTACAAATAATAATAATTATCATTAACATGATGGTGATGATGATAATCATAATCATAATCATAATAAATATAGTCAGCATTTAATAATAATAATAATTATAATTAACATAATGGTGATAATACTACTACTAATAATAATAACCTCCCCCTTCTTCCCTTCCATCCATTTTTAAACCGTACGTAAACATTACAGGTTGTTTATGGTCGATTGCAGTTTAAATATCATTTTTCCTTCAATAATTTGATTGCTTTTTCACAGTGCAGTATATAAGATCTAGGTTTCAGTAGGTAAAAGATTACTACTTCAGTTGAGCACTTGTAATGTCAGAAATGCTGTACGGTTAAATACTATTGTGAAGAAACCTCCCTGTTGTCAGATTACTGTACTGACTTAACCATTAAACATACCAGGGACTCGGTCGTGGATGAAAATTGGTCAAAATGTAGTTGAGATTTAATCTAAGAGTACTGGTATGTTATTAACTCTCCCCCTGCTGGATTAGGCACAGCTACAGCTCTTTAGGGCATCTCCAGTTGCCTTCAGCATGGAGAGGGTTAACATTCTTTCCAACACAAGTACTTTCTGCGTTATCAACTCTTGTTGACTTATGTAACTGTGTACAGATGTGATTTGATCGGTTTTAGACATTACAATCCTAGGTAGATTTTAGAAATATTTGTTCTGAGCCTTCTATGTAGAGTCGACGGTTTATGTTTTTCTTTAGGAACTAAACTGCATTTGGGCTAAGGTTAAACTGAAAGCTTGACTGCCTTTGGGTTTAACTTATAGTCACAACACTGTTAAGGCATGAAATTAGTGCTGCTTTAACCCTCCTCCTGCCATAGTGGAGCAATCAACAGTGATTACGATCAATTCAGTGGGTAAAGGGTTGATTAACCCTCTGCGTGCTGGATTAAGCATAGGCAATGGTCTTTAGGGCATTTCTGGTTGCCTTCAGCATGGAGAGAGTTAAGGTGAAAGTACTGGTACTGGTACTGCAACCTTGGCTTCGTTGTACCTATGGATTCCAGAAAACTTTACCATTGCAATGGGGGACAAATGTGATAAACTGGCCCAGAGATAACAAAATTTTTAGTACGATTTTATACGCAAGCTCCAATTTTGTATGTGGATTTGTCAGAAGAAAAGCTTTATTTGAGCAATAAATCATACTCAAGAAAGTTTCGGACTCTCTGGGCCTGGTTGCCTGACCTAAGAGTTATCTTCCGATCAATTCTGTGTGATCAACTAACAGTATACTTCACAATAGTATGCTTCATTGATCGTATAACAAAATCAATGAGCTGTCAATAGTAACATCATGCAATGTATTCAAGAAGTGTCGATTTCTTCAATGGTTCTCGATTTGCTGGTGAATTTTCACCTGAGAAAAGATGAGTCGATAATTAAAGTTGTTAACAATTTCAAACTGTGTGACAAACTCCCCGAGTCCTGGGTCAGCCATCTGTGAGTCACTGCATCACCCACCTGGCAATGTAGTCAAGCTTGTATTAATCAATTAGATAGTCGTATGATAATTGTAGTATACTCAGATAGCATTACATTTTAATGAACAAAATGTTTTTTAAATAAAAATAATTATAAAGCACCAAATCCAAGCATGAAAGTAAGCCTATTGTGCTACATAGATTTATTAGTACCATGGTCAATGGATAAGTCAGATCTTGTTTAGATCCTTAAACATTTTGATATCCTACTACACATATGTCCAAATATCTTCGTGTTGGATTTTAATGAGATTTGTGGAGAAGTATACACTCTCTTTCTTTTCAACTCCCTGGAATTTAAAGTATGCAATAATAAAAATAATGTTTGCAATAGTGCCATCTATCGCAATAGTATTTCAATAGTCACCCATACTTACAACACTTGGCTATTAATGAGAATAATAAGGCAATGCCAATGGCGCCTGCTTTTCCCAATCCCTGGGTATTATATTTGGTATAATATTTGGTATTATATTTGGTATAATATTTGGTATTATATTTGGTATAATATTTGGTATAATATTTGGTATTATATTTGGTATAATATATGGTATAATATTTGGTATTATATTTGGTATAATATTTGGTATAATATTTGGTATTATATTTGGTATAATATTTAAGTCCTGTGGTTCTGTTTGTATAGTGAGTTACTCCAGGCTCTCTCCCCTCTCTTCCCAGAGTAAAGCAGATCATTGTTTGTTGCAGGATGGAGAGTACTTCTTGACAGCGACCCAGATGGAGGAGGAACGTCTTCAGCTACTCTGTGACCAGGCCGAGGCTGAGCTCAAGGAACACATCATGTCAGACGAAGGTCAGCCCTTAGTATACATTGCTCATTTGCGTATGGATAAAATATTCCTGCTGCGACATAAATCACTCATTCAATCAATCACTCAAATGCTCAGTTAGTTCCAGTCGCCATCTGTCGTTTTTACTGGTCAGTACCTGGCCCTGAGATTACGAAACCTTTTAGTACAATTTCATTAATTTCAATTTTATGTGAAGATTTGTGAACAAAACTTTTGATCATGAAATTATCTTGGGGTCAGTTTTCTTTTATTTCTGTCATGGTACATTTTATAACTTACTAGGTGGGTGAAAGAATTTGCTGCAAGAAATTAAGTTTATAGTGGCTTTAAGTATTGGATGTTGTTATTTCAGTGTCTGGCAGACTACGGGCAGCAATTGGCAAGGGAAACTTGTTAAGAACTCAGAAGTTCCAGCAGTTCAGAGATTTGTGTTCACAACATATGGTTAGTACGAGGCCTTGCATGTCCATTTTACATATGTTTTTAACCTATGTTTTAACCTATGTTTTACCTATGCAAATTAAAGCAGTATCTACATGCATGACGCTGTAATAAATAATTCATTCAGTATGGCTTAATACAGGAAAATTTAACCAATCCTGTGTCTCACTCCTAGCAGTACAAGAGTTGTAATATAATGCACATATGGGTGGTATGGCCCAATGGTAGAATGTTGGACTTCGGAGCCAAAGGTCCAGGGTTCAAATTCCGCCCCGGAAGCCATGTTCACGAAAGTTACCTTTCTGACGCGATCATGATAGAATACACTGTCTGTACTGTGGCTATGCAGCTATTATCCCAGCCTGTATCAATATATACTGAAGGTAAAATTTGAAGCAACACTGAATATGCCGTCACTTTATTTAAAGTCACCTTAAATAATACTATTTTGAGGATATTTTCATAAGGCATATTACTTTTAACAATTTGCCGATGGTTTTATTAATGCGTCAGTGATGTCAAGAACTGTTTTGTAGCATACGTGGTTATACCCATTATTGAGTGAAATGTATGCAATTAATGGTTAAATTGTTGAACTGTTGACATAATGAAACACTAATAAATGTTTTCCTACAAGACACATTACAGTGTCCTTTACTTTTTCTAACTTTTTTCGCAAACATTTGCTGCATTATCGTTTTACTAAAAGTACAACCTACTTTTCAACAGAACAAAACATGCTTACTTTTCACTTTAATCAAATGTACCTGTGTTAACAGTGGCAAGTAACCCTCAAATATCACAGTTCTAAATGTTAAACATTCAAAATTACCTTATTCCAAGAAATACTACACTTGAAGTTATGCATCTGCCGAAATACACTGGTGTTGCTTCAAATTTTACCTTCAGTATATTTACGACTCTCATAGTGCTACGATCGTTCTGTGGAATTGGGGGGCCAGTCCTAGGGAGATCCAAATTTTGCCATGCAGTCGAGAGACCAGAATCTGTGACAGTAATAAATATACTTACATCTCTTTCAGCACCCGGACGTGAACGAGAAGGAGACTAAGTGGGAGGACCTACGAGGCTTCTGGGATATGGTCAAGATTCAGATCGATAGCGTAGACGACTTGTTTGCGGAAATCGCAATCATGAGACACAACGGGTGGAAAGAGATACCCAAACAAGTAAGTTTTTAAAATGTCCTCAATCGTCGTGTAAGGCGATTCCTGCTGATGTAAAACAATAACTCACTCACTTACTCACTTCAATTTTCAATTTGGATCCGGAAGGGTTTTCTCTCCACTAAAGGCGAAAATAAATAACTCAAATAATTGTTCTCATTGGATAAATTTGTGTACGGTTTTAGGATCTATCTAGGTTATTCATGGTACATATAATGGACAGCAGCCTGTATCATTATGGAGCCGAAAAATGCTTTGTTTAGTCTTCTCAGAAGTGTGTACCATATGTGAAGCTCTGTAGAAAGTCTGACATGCATACATAGGTGGCTTTTCGTTGGCTTCTGTGAATGATCCTAATGTCGTAATGACACACAAGAGCTATTTTCTAATGGTGCGTGGTACAACAGGTAGGATAATGTATTTTCGTATTACAATTTCAGATGTCAAGAAGAAGTTCAGCAAGTTCTAGTCCAAAATCTGGGAGTCAGTCACAGGGGAGCACACCCAGTCACACACCAGGTATGCATACCACTAGAATTTATTTTATATGTGTGGTGGCATATGGTCCCGTGCATTGCACGGCTGACCGCTCAGGTTAAAGTGAAGCACGTTCGAGCTCGACTGGTTCGTGGATGGGTGACTGAGAACCTGATCGTATCTAGGATTCGTTCCTGCCCCACACTGAATCACAGGCTGAA
>JAUTBT010018201.1:0-25218 GCA_032361225.1 Lepetodrilus schrolli
CACACACACACACACACACACACACACACACACACACTCACACACACACACACACACACACTCACACACACACACACTCACACAGACACTCACACGCGCACACAGAGAGAGAGAGAGACACACAGACACAGACACACTCACACGCACACACACGTACGCACACTCACACACACTCACACGCACATACACTCACACGCACACACCCACACGCACATACACTCACACGCACACACAGAGACAGACACACACACTCATACGCACACACACGTACGCACACACATACACTCACACACCCACACGCACATACACTCACACGTACACACACGTACGCACACACATACACTCACACGCACACACACGCACACACGCACATACACTCACACACATACACACACACGAACACACATACACACTCACGCACAAACGAACGCACACACATACATTCACACACATATACACGCACACGCACACATAAACACACACACAAACACATACACCACAGCCAATCTAGCTCACCCCTCGCCCACCCCAACCCCCGTATAGATAAGCGTTAAACTATTATTTATTGAATGTTAAATCCGCTGCGAATTCCATTTACACATTTTGTTTCAATATTCAAAAAATATACTTTTATTCAAGAGAAAACCTATTTCTAACTTAGATCCCTTAGACCATCTTAGATAAAGTCAATACTTTAATAAATAAATGAATTGAATTGAATATACTAGTGCAGTAGTTAGATTTTATTTTAAGAATCACATTTAATTTGGGTAATCCACAATTACTGATTGATAGAACACATATTATATGGTCAAATAATCCCGCAGCAGCTAAGGGATTTCTTAAATGTATTACCCTAATCCTTCCTTTGAATACTACGGGATTGGGAAACATTATGGAGACGACATGGACAGACAGTGAGGATTAGGGTATGGATCTAAGTTGGTGAAAATATGTTTCTTGGGGAAACGCTGTTCGTGAATAATCGTCTATTTCTTGGACAGTGGGTATCAGATATTGTAATAGAGGACAAGATATGGAAACGAGGTTTCCTTTAGCATTGGCGAAACGCGTGCTTGCAAACCACCGGTTGCGGTTAAGTTGTGAAAGCGAACACGTTTTTTTATGTAAATGTATTAATTGACATGCTGTAGGAAGAGCATGCTGGGAAGTATTTTTGTGAGTTTTTTCTCCCAAGAGATTAGTCAGCATAGATCTTTTCCAACTTTCAAACATACCACCACTCACAAATGATAAATTAGATGGGTTGTAATTTCTTTTGAAAGTTGAAATTCCCCTGGCTTCAAAGTATAGATGTTTAACAGATCGATACCGCAAGATTGGCGGGAAAGCCTCCCAGCGCACGATAAGCACGTGCAGGATCAATACCGACCAATCAGAGAACAGGAAGCCGCTTGCGTCATTGTCCATCTGAAATCAAACGAATATTTGCAATTAAAGCTCAGACATAGGTCGATGATGGCAATGGGACTGTGGAAGGCCGGGGATTGAATGGAGCTTGGTGAAACTCCACTGCCGGAGAAATATCCGAAGCTTCAATAACTTGAGTAAATAGTGGCATTGTTTACTAGATTGGGCCCTTGTTCTGCAGATGGGTTCCATGCGAGTTCTTCGCGGGTAATCAACTCTGGGGACTTCTCTTGATTGCCTGGGATCTGTTCGTCTGCATCCATTTAGCAGACGACATCTATACAGGCGACTGAACGTACCGAGGAAATTGGTATAACATTGACACCGCTGATTCAACCGATGAAATAAACTTGTTGGAGTTTAAATTGACTTCGATAGAGACTAAATCGCAAAATCATTATCAAAAGATGTCCCACAACCAAATGTATGGCAATAAATCGATACTATTATTCCGTTTAAGAATTCCATTTTACGACCATCACAAAATAGGTGTTCCTTGTCTTTAAGAAAAGAAAGAAGAAAAAAAAGAAGGTACTTAATAACACACAAAATAGGCACTCCTTGTCAAACCTCCATGTCAGATGCACATATTATGCAACTTTTAACTATTCTGGGTATGAATAACTGTTCCAGCAGATAACGGTGCCCGTAACGAGACCAATTCATCATAATCCGGCCTAGTACAACACGCATATAACAATTTAAAACTCATCATTCTTATAACCGAAGGCAATTATGTCGTTCCCCCACTATTAATCTCAGAGCATACAAAATCTACATATCGGTAAAATTGTGCCAGTAACTGGGTTCGAAATCATCACTTAGTCTGCAGTTAAGCATATCCTGCATCGTGTTGTCTGCGAAGATCGTGTCTGCGTGTATGCGCGTGTCTCTTGTCTGATCGCCTCCGTATAGATGTGTCTCTGTCGTGGATTTTTTTCTTTATCATTGTAGTGTTAATGCGATATGGTATATACGACACAGAGGTCAAATTCGTCCCCAGTTTAAGTGCAACCTGCAATTGGCAGATTTTTCAGGACTTGAAAGTTAAATTACTTACAGTGACAGGAATTGGTGTAATTTATCGGATTTGCATCACGAAACCGTTCCATTTGACCCCTGGATCCGTCTTAATAGATATCGTGGCCAGCACGAGTAAATATACTTCCGTGGGTTTGTCATGTGAAATTAATCATCTCAGATTTTGATCAATGTTCTGAGAGCAACGTCGAACCTCTGTGAAAGGCTGGGACTCCAGTGGTTTAGCAGGCCTGTTGCGTTTAACTCGGAGCTAAATCCGCAGAGATACAATGTCACGATCTATGAAAATGGTCTCAAGTATAGCAGCTACTCATTCGATGAGTCCCGTGTGAGTAAGTCTCTATGCCATGGCATGATGTATATTGAAATCACATATTTATCCATGCCGTTTTGGTACAACGTTTCTGATAATGATAGTAGAATTGTCTAACTCGATGTATTCGACTACTATGATGCCTTGAAACGGTAACGGCATAATACTAGTGTATATACTAGTAATTGATTACCAACAACTATTTTGCATGCGACTTTACTTAGGTCTAAACAATACTACACATAATGTGTATTGAAATAAAGGTGTGTAAATGAAATGTGTTGGTCTGAAGTCTGTATCACTTTCAGTTTGGAGGCATACAAACGTGAAATATTCACAAATAACATAAATGAAGCTGAACATGAGCCATTCTCTAAAACGCAAGGCTAGTCTGTCCTTACAAACGCCGAGGAGATGGAGCGTAAGATCAGTCACTGCGTCTATGTTTCGAGGATGAATGTCAACCAGGGGAGATTATTCTATATAATATACACTATGACGGACCGCTATGAGAAACATAAGGACGTATTGATTGAGGTGTGATGTTGTTAGGTATAACCTGATTCCCTGCAGATAATTAGATCCGGGTCGTATCGCTTGATTATTACATAACAAAGTTGTAATGGATGTTCTGAAACTAATGTATCCACATGATAGTTGATAGACTATGAATAGAAATTTACAATAGGAATAGTAATACATTGCATATTGAAATACGATATTACACGTGATTTATTTTATTTCTGTGATTTACTGAATTTTTCCATGTCACATATTTATGTGACTGTGATAAGACATTTCTGTCAGGTTCTGTTCTGATATACAATTTTACTCGTATATACAGATACACAAAACAGACTTACAGAGAAATGGAGTGATGGTGAGAGAGATAGGGAGGCCAAACATACTTGTTTTATTCAAATTATTATTATTATTTGTAGTAGTAGTAGTAGTAGTAGTAGTAGTAGTAGTAGTAGTAGTTGTAGTAGTAGTAGAAGCAGTTTATTATATAGCTAAGTATGTAATACCGTTATATAGAATTATTACTCCCCATGAGACGTGTGACAATTACATTTTACCACGTACGGATAACAAAACGTAGACACATTAATTCAGTATTCAATTCGATAGAACACAAATTAATGTACAAAGCGCATTATCTCATACCATATGGAGAATACTATACTAATATTACAATTTGAAACAAGCTGGTTGCCAAATTTGATAAATATTATTTGTGATTTATCACTTGTTTTGCCCCTGGGGAGACTTGAAAAACGAGTCATTCCACATACTGGCACTGATAGAAGCCGAGGGTACAGCGATTCTACGGTATAATAGACCCACAGTCGTTCTATAATGGTTATCTTGGAGTTTCCACACACAATTTACTACAATTCCCAGGATACATATTCTGATGGTGTAGATACAGCTTAATTTCCTAGGTACTAATGTATTATTTTGTAACGTTATCTACATGCATGTATCAATTTATTTTTCATTTACACAATACGTTAAGTTGAAATAAAAGGAAGTTTGTAATTTTACTATTATCAAGAGAGTAGGAAATCAAACATATAATCATTGTTGGTTATGTAAAACTCGATATACCCGTATTGATTATAAATAACATTACAATAGCTCACATTATACAAATAAATGTACATGTATATGCATGGTATGACCAAAAAAAATCAGTATTTTTTTTTAATACAAACAAATCGCCGCCTGAGAACCTGAGAACTCCCACTACAACGGTTTTGATAAAATTGCGATTGAAGTTTTGCATATCCTTATTTATAAAAGATGGTAGTTTACAGCTGTAACATTTTACACATACATAACTCAAGACATACATAACTTATACACACACACATAATTTATATTTAGAAAATCCTATTAGTCTTCGTAAAAATGCACATTATTGTTAGGAGATAGGACGTTGTTTTCTAAAACTGAAGCACTAAAATTTGAGTTCCATAGTGTTCTATGTCCATAACTCTTCATTAATTACATCAACATTTTTAATAGCATTTGGAGATAGAATAGTCTGGTCTTAAGTTGTATCATGTCAGATTGTACTATCTTATATTCAAGATTATGGAGTTAGAACAATGTTATGCGCGGAAAACACCTTTATTTTTTGGGCTGAAACTTCGCGAGGACATTGGCCTAATTTTACCCATATAGCCTTAACTCCGTGTTTTTAAAATTGGACTTAGAACACTCTGGTTCTCAGGCAACGAGTTGATGTGGTCAACTTTGGGCCAACTTGTACTTTATTTCCAATATGCCAACATTTTCGTTATACAAACGTGCTTTTTTTTATTGATTATTTTTTATTTATTTACTTATGATTTTAATCATGATACATTTCATACTTTGACAGTCAAAGTTAGTCAAATTCATAAATATTGACTCCCTTTGCATTTAATGTGACAGAATAAGCCATTACTAGTATGTTGCTGACACAACTACCCATCTGAGTGTTAGTTGTACAGCCCTCCCTTAATTGCCTCCTAACATTCCCCAACACGTTCCTAGAATTCACGATGACTTTGCACACTTTTAACTTGATGCGTAAAGGGGAAAAAAAACATGCCTGCTCTGCCGAACTATTCGGATACGTGTCCGAAAAAATGGGGGTCTGCCGTAGTGTGAAGCGATCATGATGGGAATGTGTCAAGCCAGTCAACCCAGTCAACCCGCTCTGTGGCATGTCCTATCCTTGATTCCATGCAGTACACACCAACAATATTAATTTTAATGTGTTAGCACTTGTTGTTGTTTTTTCACAATTTTTTTTAAATTTCTTTTTATTTTATTTACCCCTCTCAAACACTAGTTCTGTTGTTAGTGATGTTCCCGGCAGTTAATATTTGTAGGTAAATTTCCTAGCCAATAATGTATACTATATTGCAAGCAATTTGGTTTATATGAAATATTTAGTTACCATAGGGAGGCAGACCACTGAAAATTGCCTTATTAGGCTTAGGAAATAGTATTACCTTGAGGATTGTTGTGTTTCTACGAATACATACAATATATTTGTTCATGTGTGTATATTTAATATTTTATTAAATTCGTTCTTTAGAAGAATGCGTAAGTACACAAAAGGAAAAAGTTACCTTGAATAAAAAAGTTAATAAACATAAACGCGAATATTGTAAATATGAAATTGAATATATTGTCTGTCAAATTTTAGATATACCTAATATCACTAATAGTATGTTGTACAAGGTATATTCTAGACCTAATTCTTTCTTTGCCACAAAACAGCATATAAATAAAGTTTTGGTTCTGAAATACAACCCATGGTAACCTGAAGACATCCATTTCAGTGAATCTGCAAGTTTAACATCTTACTGATATGTACTGTCACGCAAGCCACGAACTTCTAGATGTGCCAAGTAGACTTTTTTTCGCGCTCAATAAGATGGAGTGCAGCAAACACTGTCACGTGATGAGAGCGACATGTCTAACTTTGATATTTTATCAAGTTTTGATAGTTTCAATTCCCGGGGGGAATCGATGTTTCCTCTGGATTTTAAAGACTTTTTCGTATTGCGTTTCGCTATTGGCGTTCAAAAACTGAACTCGTTTTCAATCAATTGTAACAACGTTGTAAGAGGCAGAATCACGCGTCGGTTGGGCACTCTCTTCACGTTGTATCCATCCAGAGTTTGTAGACTTATCTGATTCCAAACCCAGACTGTCAAACCGTTCCTTCCAGCTCGCAGGTTTTCTTTCACCGAAAAATAGCACTTCCTCTGATAAGAAATGGAGGGGTTCTTTTTTTGGTGTGTGTTTGTTTTCTCTAACGACCCGTCTTGTCGTATTAAAACCGGTAGATAATGTTATTGACTATCTTAGCATGGCATTTCGTTGCAAGGCTTCTTCAGACTGTACGTAAGCATTCGTAGAGGACAAGGGTCTGGCCTCAGAACAGATGTGTCCTCGATATTGGTTTGTCTGATCCAAAATAGGCTTTAAGAGCACGTATAATGATTGAAAGAAGAATTCTAAATACATTCAAAATAATGTGTTTATACTGTACATTTACCGATACCGCATGCGTATGTTGTATAAGCTAGAACATTGTTTGACTTGATAAGTTCGTATTTTAATATACGCGGCTGCCGTAATTGGTATCACAACTATTGTGTACGACATGTTACATTTCATTTCCTTCGCTCTTTCGATATCAAAATGGCAAACAGACATGAAAGTACTTTTAAAATATATTGAAGTTACTTATCGATCATGACCGTGCAGTACATGTACTTCGGTTTAATACACCAAAGACGTAACACGCAATAAAATGTCATGTTGCTGCGGGTTTCCCTCCTACCATAAACATATTGTCACGAGATCAACCAACGTAACGGGTCAGGAAAATCAGATGCTTCACTTCTGATATTCACAATGTCAAACACATTTCGTTCGAGAATAGCATCCCTTGGCCTAAACAACCGTTAAATATACAAAGGTCAAGAGGTCAACTCAAAGAACGAAGCATATTGCAGAATCTTTTTCTTCATATTTTAGTAAATTAAATGTCAACACAAAAATTAAATTTTGTAATTCCTATTACCCATGAGTATTTACATCTGTCTGTTATATTTATACAATTGATTTCGGCATGCTTTAATTCAAGCTTGATTAGTCATTTAGACTTGGGATGTCATGCATATCGACCGATGCTTGATATTGCGATCTCCCTTGTTTTCCCTTGTTTTCCCTTGTTTTCCCCCGTAATCCAAATCATTATGTGCCACCACAATGTGTCACAATGACTAACACCGTTTCCTCAAATTGATTTTCTCCAAAATTATGCAACATTTTCTATAACCATGTCTTGTCATGTCTTGGAATGGTTCCACCCGTCACGTGACAGTGACCGATGTGACAGATGTGACCGATGGCAACGTCATCAGCATCAACAATGACTCTCGAGTCGTACCGTAATCACGCAAATCAAAGGAGCATTCTTTCATACTGAGGTAAATCAAATTCACACCCATTCTGTTAACGTTCAAATAACAGTCATGAATTTATGCATATTAATGCAAATTAACTCTCTTGAAGATAACCCTCAGATGGCCATTCTACATCCAGAAGACTCAAAGTGAGCTGACAAACTGGGGGTTTCTATTTTATTTCAAATATTACATAGGATATTACACGAGTGACTGGCATTTATATATTGCCATCCCATACTCACGTATACAATGGATATTAGACTAGAAGACGACTTAGCACAGACGTTTACGAGAACATATAGGATACTACACGATTGAGCTTGACATCTATATTTTACCATCCTGTACTCGATTATACAATTGAAATTGAAATTACACTAGAAGCAATTTAGCACTGACAGCTAACACCGTATAAAACCTATACATTACGGTATAGCTAGCAGTATTCGCGCTAACTAGCTAACGACATACCAGGATGTCGTAGTTATTGTTACTCAACACTATTTTTTTTGTACTAGGCCCTCTATGCCTATATTATTCCCATCTGTATTACATAACGAAGAGAGGATAAATCTAATACACCACCTAATATAATTACCCGGAGAAAATAGATGTATACATTAATTCATGCATGAACAAACACTGCAAAACATTACAGGAATGTGATGAGTTGGACCTTTAGACTTAATGTAGGCGTACCATTTCAGACGGACGATTAATGTTTTGTAATAACGTATAATTATCTTATCTTCTACCTGGCATCATGGCGTGGAGACATAATCCCAGATGGGCGTGGCACGGTGTTACGTGTGGAATGCACACCCTTGTCTGAATACTACGAATGTAAATAATATTATGAAATCTATGGACGTACATAACACTGGAGTGATAGTTGTGGATATTATTACATGTCTAAATTCGATATATTCATGAGTATAACATTTCGCACGCCACGCAAAACTAACATTCTTAGACAATATTTTTTTTAATGTTCTGTTTGCAGAAGTGATTAAATTTGAATTTAAAGTACTCAAAAGAAGCAAGGCCATAGCAAGTGCTCAATAGCTGTCATTGATATTTTATTTCATTATCTATCTTTTGATATACATATGTGTTTCGCCAGAACCTTAGAAATGATTACTTTTTAGCAACTTCAGCAAGAGTTGGAGAGATGGAGAGAGAGAGAGAGAGAGAGAGAGAGAGAGAGAGAGAGACAGAGAGAGAGACAGAGAGAGAGACTCATACACAATAAGGATAACTAAATACCAGAATGGACTGAATACCAGACAATATTTATGTTGTTTATCAATGTTTTACGCCGATTTACAAATTATTTAATTGGTCTCGTATCGATTTAAATATTGGAACCTGTGCAAAACCAGAAAGCGTGGATTAGTTCTCAATTAAACAACCGACATTAGTAAAGCCTTGACTAATGCACATACACGCAGCTAGTTGCATCTATGTCCCTATTGCACAACATCTCTACCCATCAGCTGGATGCACGGATTCTTACAAGTGTGACATTCTTACATTCAAAATGGTAACCTATGGAGGAGTACCCAACGAACTGCCATACTATTACCTCATCAGACCACCCCTACATATTTACGCGTCTTTTCTGAGTTTCACGTTACGGAGAGACAACGGGTGGTTCTTCTTTTCACGTGATATATCCACCTCAACCCTCATTGCGCAAATAAGCTTCAACAATGTCCACTCATATAAATCAATTACAGTCTCCAAACCTCCCATCCCAGTATTGATGCCAACGGACCATGAAAACAGCATAGGTTAGGTTACTAGACTTTGCTGCGCACTCCAAAGATATAAAAGCGAGATTTAGTTACAACAGAACCTCGTAAAAACACCGATACCCTTATAATTAAATTACGGAAAGATTGAAGCACAGAAAGGTATTATGGGATGTTAACCTATGACACCGGTAATTCGCAATTTGTACGACATAAATCATGACGGTAGGTAAATTGGTACACGAGCTGTCTGCAGTTCCTATTGAATAGAATTATATAATTAATTTTGATGGCAGGAAGTTGGTAAATGATCGACGTTGTTGTGGTTACCATTGTTTAAATACTGGATCCAACCATATCGCATTTATGTTTGAACCTAAATGACTGTAACAGACAATAGTTGTTCTCCACGCTCCACGAAAACCTGTCTTTTCAATCTACCCATAGATAAACTTAACATAAATATTCCGATGTCACAAGCCCATTCTGGTATTTAGTTAATCACGGTTACCCCCATTGTGTATGAATGTCTGTCTGTCTGTCTGTCTGTCTCTCTCTCTCTCTCTCGGTCCCATCTCTCTCTCTACTCTCTCTCTCTCTCTCTCAATATACTCTCTATAGACATGTATCCATTTTTTGGCAGTATTGCAATTGCACGATATTAACAGTTATTAATAACCTATAAATCCAGTACCATTGTTATATAGAACATTGTGGATAAGAGGAATGCAACACAATTGAAATACTTATAATTATATATTACCAATATATACATTTTTGTTCATATAAATATATTAATTAAAGATGAAACATTTGGATTTCAATGACTACAACATATATGACCACAGGGGTGGTCGGAAACTAGTCCTACAGCTCACAAAACATTAACATATACATTATTAATGTACTATACGTGATCTATAATGACGAAATCTTCATTTCCTTACTATTTCCTGTTTGTTTATGATATTATGAAGGCGTTAAAGTATGATACTACACTTGGTGTTTATGCAAGTATTACCATTCCGGTTTTCTGCTCGGGCATGCAGAAATCTGGACAGAAATCGTGAAACATCGATAGACTCCTGACTGCATAACATTATGTTCAGTCTTACACATTTTAGATAAAAAATAAAAAAGACAAGTAGATATGTAATTTATTTTTTACTAGTACACAGATAGACCAATGAGAGAAATGTGTAATGATATTGTATATCATACATTTATTTAATCATTCTAATATTTAACTAGTTGGTGATAGTCTTTTACATATCTTGGCAAGTAATACGTTCCCGGTACTAGACTTACGAATCGTTGCAAGTGTATGCGATGACGTATAGATCGCGAGTCTTGGCAAGTCATCGACATTGTGGTCCAATTGATCGATGCTCGGTAGGTGATGCAATGTCCAAATATGTTCACGCGTCATGCATTATAACATTGTGCCTTTTTTTTGGTTTTATACTGATCAAAAGTTGAAAACATTCTTTGAAAAACATTCCTAACATAAAGTTGTAATATTGAAAAATATAGACGACCTCCAAGTTGGCTCCAACTCAAGGAAATGACGAAGAGTATATTACTAATATTATGTTACTATGCACATTTTTATGCAAGATAGTAACCATCATATTCTGATGAATAGAATCCGGTGCATGTAACTAAACCTTATCTGGTGTATATAGGCAACGTATTTGTAGTCGGATGTAATAAATTAGCTCTATCGGAATCCGTACAATATCAACAATCCGCTAGCGCAGTGATTGTCATTTAGTGATTGTCATATATTTCACACCGTGTACACAACAACCATCTCATAAATTTCAAGGGGATTATGTTTATGTAAATCCGGTGGTCAGCTAGGCTGGACATTGTCTCTGATAGCCACTTGACCGGAGAAATCTGATAAGAAAACGATGACTCTTACATTGCACGGCGAAAGATGATGGTGCAAGCTGATAAATTCGTTTCGTCTTTTGCCGTTAACCTTTAAGGGGTCAAGCCGTGACCTCGGCTAACGCTGTGAGCACAGCTTGTTTTGTCATTAGGACTGTCAACATACCAACATATATTTCTTCCTAATCGGCCTAAAAGTAGACCCTTTCCCTCTGTATTGACAGGTAATGGTCTGTGCATGCACAGAATTCTAGCTACCAATGGGTTGCATTCGCGTTCAACTTCCGTTTGGCATACCATTTATAATATTAGCTGAGGTGAAAAGTATTTTCCCATCTGAAACTATCTACCTAAATGCATCACATCATTGTGTGAACACCTCAACAGCTTTAAAGAGTTTCCTCGTGCCTTAAACTGACAAGCCTTGGTATAAGTGAAAGTATCTTGAGAGAGCATTTCAATTTGAGGTTTACCCAAATAAAATAAAAATATTTAAAAATAAGAGAAGTACCTGTAACAGACTTTGCTTCGTCCAACAAATAATCGTTATATTATTACACTTGCGCATAATTATCTCATTGTCAAAGTTATGTCAGTATGTCAGTATAACATCTATGTTTTAATTTATTTAGGCCCTATTTGCACCATGATGCTATCCAATTATCTTCGGTTTCTATTCTCGACTTCGGAGGGTTTCTTTCTATAATAAATACTCGTGCATCAACACATCCATAGAAGTAGTCTACCGATCATGGCAGTTGCTGAAATATTTGGAGAAGAAAAAAAGAGATTTAATCATGGATTCCGTTGATTTATTTGCTTTGTTTTGTTTGGCAAATTATTGGAGATGTCTATTAAAGAGGAATAGCTATCAGTTGGATTGGATGCCTGTCGATATGAGGACCCATATCTACCCAATTGAGAGCGGTACATTTATAGATTGATTTCGTTCGTTATTTGTTTTTAAGATAGACACTGTTTACCAATATAACTGTTAACACCATTCTGAAATGGCATAAAACCCTCTTTTAGTAGGCTATGCTTGACCATAGCAGATCCTGGCTGTTCTTCAGGCGATGCTGGCAATACATTACCATCACTAAGCGTTTTCATTCCAATCTCCTAGAGAACATTATTTGCGACAGATTTTCGGGGTCGGGCGATTTGACACTAAAAGGTTAACGATAATGGTTTGTAATAAAAGCGTAATAGAAGGGACATCAGTCGGTGTTGTCAATCAAACACACCCCTTTGTCCGGTCGCTGATCAGTGGTCAAGGGGCGGTCACGCTGTCTTCCTCTGGACATGTGGTTATCTATTTTGGCCATACTGACCACAATATTTACACAAACATAATCCTGTTAATTGTATCATTCTGTGTGATGGACTTAGCGGATTTTGAGTGGACGGAGGGTGAGGTCATGACCCAGCTTCACTTTCTCTATTATCAAAAATATGATTGATATCTTCTTCCCGTGCCTGCCATTGCAGAACTGACAAAAATTAATTAGACTGTCTAGTTGTTCGTATTTTCGGTACAGTCTGGTCAGCGGCTTGCAGAATTACGACGGCTTTCGTTTGTGGATATCTGGCATTTGATGAAAAATGCTTTCTTTGAACACAATCGGAGCACCAGTGTCGACCTTTGTACCAATTGGACGATGTCTTCGGATCGTAACCTCTTCCACCCCTACAACCTTGGAATGTAGAGACTTTAGTGTGATTGAAATCTTTTCCATTAACATTTGGAGGAGTAATGGCCTGCAGTTTGCCAGACAATATCCATCATTTGCCTATAATATCTTGGCATATAAGTAATTAGTCATAATTAATTATATAACGTCATTATTTGTTGAAATAGTATCCTGAACGATGGATAAGCGGAAAGCGAGAAATATTGTTAATGGCTAGACACAGATTGTAAAGGAAAGTACATGTACTATTAAATGTTATCAATAATTACTATTAGCAGTCATGTGCATGACACTGATAACATCCTATTTTGTGTAGTGGGTGTGCAAGGTAGTAGGAAACTAGGAATATACAAACATAAATATTGCATTCCCTTCAAACTATCATTTAAATATAGATTTCAGTATACAATTGATGGGTCTTATGGGATACGTATTCAATCATCTTTAATCGCAATTTACTGTGATGCTAGTATGAAAACACATCTTGAATTTGTAGACAAGTCAAGTTCTCACCAAAAGAATTCGCTTTCTCTTTCGTTCTTCAATTGATTCAAATAGAACGTGTTCACAATGTCCCAACCTTGGTGACCTTAGGAATGAGTTTGGCCTCAATGATGAAGTTTCCGAAGATGGTAAATCCTTTTCCACTCTAAATAGCAAGTAGACATGTTATCTAAAAACAAATATGTAATCTGCTTATTTCATTAACCAACTACATTTCTTTTTATATTTATCGAATTTTGGAGATGCTCGTGACCTTTGACATGCTCAAACCCGGTGCTTCGGCTAGACATAACTTATGTCAAGTTGAACCTAAATTGTTCTTGATGAATTGTCTACTTTGGCTTTTAGCACTAACTTTTACCATGGACGAGTATGCATCAAGCGTGGGTACGTTAAGCTTCTATAGCAAACCATGATGAATAATTTGGTAGGCAAGTTAGCTACGTAAAAGGGAATAATCTGTCTGTATAATCCACCACACAGCAGAGTGGTATAGCATACCGTGAGTTACACACGATCCAAAACTCTGTATTGCTGTATCGTGTGTAAGATGGGTTCTTGTTCCACTCTGAATTACACACGATGGTATTTCTGCAGATACCTGGTGACTAGTTCGCCTACTCCAGCACCAGCGTCAACGTATATATTTCAGATCAAGACTTTTGTTGTCGTAGGCATCATGTGTGTTTTGGGTTATTTTTTTCAAATTGGGGTTTAGAGCCGCTTTCAAGATTCTTTCACTTATATCACGGTTTGTCAGTTTATGGCAGGAGGAAACCCGCAACAACAGTAGCGCTGAATGTTGCAGTAAAACTGCGAGCACCGGCTGGCATCACGTGTAACACACGGTATACTACACCATTCAGGCTTACTCTACGGTATATAAGAGTTGTAGAGTATACCGCGTGTAGTGTACGATACGTCGTAGGATGCCTTTCTAATGTTCTTCGTATTCTCTGTCATGCCGTAACATCATACGTGTATCAGCCGCGTGATAGGTATCCCATTGACGATGTCATTGATAACCGATCTCTACCTTTCGGGCAGATAAAAGGATGGATGCATGTCATAATGTACATTGGACCATGAACTTATGGATGAGTGGATGGATGGATGGCTGTGTACATTGTATATTTATAATGGTAAACGTGGTGTACATTAATTCGTAAAATAGCAGCCTGGGGTTTTTTTTCTGGATGTGTCATAGAACTGATCTTTGACCATAACCCAATCCAGCAGGGACTAGGGATCAGAAAATACCATATGTAAACAATTCTTAGTCACGATCACCATTGTGCCATCCACTTCGTTTACCATTTAACTTAGGGTAAATCAATGTTTCGTATACAAGCATCCCATTATTCGAGTCATTAGGCAATGTGCTCAGTGAAACAAGGCATGGGGAACTATACACTCATGCCCGTAGGAACATGAATCCGATGTATTCATTGCTAAGTGAGCAGTGCGACTTTCTTGCTTTACATCTATTGTGCAGGTCACATGCGGTTCAGTCCTTGTGGTGATTGCATTCTTCGATGCACAACTCGCTGTGCAAAGTTTCGCGTAGGCGATTCCGAATGTCCCATTCCGGAAAGATCATCCAACTCTTGTCTGGTCCGGACGCCATCTTGGAATCGGGGGTTTAGGCACGTTTCATCTCGTGATTGGGGTCATGGCCCGAAACCGTGGAGGTCAAATGGCCTCAACAATTTAGATGATGATAAAACGAGTGATTGATGATGGTGCTGTCCGTCCATCTTATGCCGTCTGTGAAAAATACGAAAATCATGTCGTTTTCATCTGGAAGGGCGGCATCCGTGTCACAAACTGTCGAGCCTCGTGCTGGCATTGCGTACATGCTGCAGATAGTTAATTAAGAATCTGTGGTTGTGAAATTAGTTGTAGGGCGTCTAGATGCAATTAGGATCCTCTCAGTCCCGGCGAACATGGCCATCTGTGTAACATGGTCTTTGGCTCTTTTGATGACTGCCCGTACATATATATTGAAACTTGGAACATACCATGTCAACTTACAGATCCACATATTCGACGAGTTACAAGGTTCCGTGTATATTTTACAGGAAACTCCGATATTTTCAACTGACCATCAACTATGACTGGCAAATACTATGAAGTGTCAATTTTTCGCAGACAGACTGACATAGATCTACCACACTATTCAAACGGTAGGCATTCATATTTCACTCAGAAATTATGTCTTCAAAATTGGAGGATCTACCCCAAAAGCACTGTATTAGAGTGTACCAGTAATTTGTATATATACGGAAATCCATATACAAAAAATAAAGGAACGTGACCAGAATGTGGATGGTGTAGCGAACAATAGTGTGATTTGCAAGAATCCACGCCTTCGGTCATCAAATGGCCCACAAAAAGCATCGTAATGGGGTACTATGTTTGTTTTGAGAATTGAGGTGTACTGCAAAACTCAGATTTCGGGAACTCACCGACACCAATAATGAAAAATTCCAATAAGTTCAGCTCCCTGGCCGTCATACATAATGAGAGATGACGTTTTGAACATGCTCCCGCGGCGAGTCTCACCAAAAATGTCCAGTAGCCAGACTGCCAAATTGAAATAATCAGTCGCAATTAGAATTTCAATGTATATGGTTAATTGTCGATATATATATACAAACATTTTAAACATTTATTTGGAATACAAATTATTCCCCAAGGCCCCCAGATAGTGGAAATCGACGGACAAACCTATGTTATTTTGCGATTATTGTGCTGTGTAATACATTTATTAAGTGAACTGCAATACTAATATTTCGTGAACTCACCGATAAAATGATTCCACAAAGTTCAGCTCCCTGGCTGTCATACATAAATGACGTTTTGAACATGCTCCCATGGTAAATTTCACCAAAATAGTAAAATATTCTAAGTCCAGCGGCCAGACTGCCAAAATTGGGCAAAATTACGGCAAAATTACAAAAAAAATTGCTTGAAATAAGTCTCGAATGTGTACCCCAATGCAACTATTAATATTTCATCAAACCCTTTTTACATATTCGATTAAGATTGCCTTTTACACTTACGGGTAATCTTTTTACGCTTACGGGTAAGAATGCCCTTTACACTATCGGATAATCTTTTTACACTTACGGAATGATTTTATTACACTTACGGGTGATTTTACACTTGCTTGTAGGGTTATACAATGTTACTCCTATTTTAAAATATTATAAATCAGGAATACTAGTAGATTGAAAACACCATTTAGGGATTTTTTAAAACTTTGGTCTGGTATAGTCATTTCTTTGTGTTTTGTTTTTTTTACAAATGGAAGAATCGGTTCAAGTCCCTTTAAATAATCAGATTGAAGAGGTCCACTACATGCATTGTACAGATATCGATATAGGGGGAACAACTCCTGTTATACAGAACAATTCAGATCTCGGAGACATTTTCACACAGTTAATAGGTTCGAACCTGCTATAGATATAAAACAAATAATAATAATAACATAAAATTATAGTAGAAATCTAGTATGGTAACTTGTTTTGACTTTGCTTAATCGTTGAACAGTTTGGCCGTAATATGTTACCAATAACTTTTGACTAGATGTAATCAAGATTTAATAACTTTTAATGTATTTTTTAACATGGCACAGCATCACCTAGGCACAGTCAGTAGTGAGGCTAAATGCATGGCTCAAATAGATATATGCTTTACTGAAGGAATCTCAAGAGTGCATTGCACCAATGAATGATAGTTTAAGACCCTTTCTTGAGTTTGGTATTAATGTTGATATTAGAGTGATAAGACACTTCTCATTATATTTTACTTCCTGAAGATATCTTTGCGTAATAGGCCCACTCAATAAAACAAATTCCACCTGTACTACACAAGCCCAAACAATGTCACATACATGTGAAAGATACATGTTTATTATAACTGTACATTTTCATCAGTCATTTAATAATAATAATAATAATAATAATAATAGTGCATTTCTAATGCGCTGGACTCCATGTGGAAAAACACATGCTCGAAGCGCAGACAAAGACAGTCACTAGGGATAGGCTTGGCGGAAGAGATGAGTCTTCAGAAGGGCTTTGAAAGAAGGGTAGTCTGGACAGGATCGAAGTTCTGTGGGAAGCTTGTTCCATTCGAGGCAAATGGCTGCTTTACGACCAAGCCTTATAGGTTTTTCATACTCCATGTTAGTTTCAAGCATCATAAAAAAAATACATAGGAGTGACCTGGAGTGAGATATTTCCTCAAAGGGTTTAAACTTCAACGATTTTACTGCTTCTTCATAATGTGAAATAGTGTACAGAGTTACGTCCCATAGAGTGAGATTCATAATCTATCAACCAAAGATGCCATCTTCCTAATAATTCCTGTCATTCTGACAATTAAAAAAGCATATATATTTGGTATCACAGATAAAGCCATCCAATGGAGCAATTAATGAGTTTTCTGGTCAATTATTAACCAAAATAGTGTCCATCTCTTGGTCTCCAGAGGGTGGCATGTGCATCACGTCCCTCCTCTAGCCTAAGTCTCTGCCAGGGAGAGCATGTGCATCACGTCCAACCCCAATGTTTCCGCCAGCGTCTTGCACAGATCTCTCCCACAGTGGCAGCAGGTTCCGCACCATTGCCCAGTAGTTACTCTGTACAAAGACAATGTTCAGATGTGTACAAAGACGATGTGCATACCATATGTGTACTGTTCATACATGTACAATGTTCAATACAATGTTCAAATATATACAATGTTCAAATGTGTACAAAGATAATGTTCATATGTGCACAAAAACAATATTCAGATATTCACTAACACACTGTTCAGATATATAAAGGCAATTAATGTTAATTAATGTGTACAAAGGCAATGTTCATAAGTGTACAAAGACAATGTTTACGTGTATATAAAGATAATTGTTCATATGTTCACAATACACTAAAGAACATAAAATATTAATAGAATGATACATATTTTAAAGACAAAGATGATTATTAGTACCTGTAAAGTTTGAAATTTGAAATCTGGTGGAATTTCTGCTTCTTCAGCTAAATTCCTCTCAGCATCTCTTATATCCTGGAATAGCAAAGAACATATACTGGCAATGATAACATGTTTTGAACCGTAATTAAGGTATGTCAGTATCAAAACTCTCTAGAAAGATAACACACCCTGAAGACAAAATTATTAATAAACATTTAATTCTAAAGAGTTTCCCCGAGGTGATTGATAGCACAATGGTAGAGCGTTAGATTTTAACAAAAGTTACCTTTCCGAGGCAATCACGATAGCATGCACTGTCTGTACTATACCATGGCAATGCAGTTATCATCCTTGATCTGCCAGTACCAGCCTATGCTCACAGGTTTACTGCAACATTCAGCACTATGGATGTTGCAGGTTTCCTTCTGCCCTAGACTGACAAGTGGTGATATAAATGAAAGAATCTTGAAAGTGGATCTAAACCACAATTTAATTAGGAGATAAACAGTTCCTATTGCAAATTTCCTGTGATGTTATCAATGTCAACAAGGTGAGAATTTCATTTAACACTGACGGCGTTGCAATAGGAACCTTTCATCAAAATTGTACCGTAATTAATTATTTGGTCAATTTTTAGGTGAACTCTTTTATTGAACGAATTTTAGCTGCAACACAGCATTGTTCAACAGCAAAATAAACTGGTTCAAAATCAATGCAATGAATTTGTGTTTCCTCAGTTTGCCGTGTATTAGAGACTGATTGTTCTTTAACAGGCGCCAAGTCATAGCCCATTATGACATTAAATCCATTGTTTGACCTTACCTGTTCCGCATTTCCCTTAACAGGATGATTGGCATGACCAGCGGTTTCACAGGTCAAATATTGGGCACGGGTTTCAAAGTAATTTGTAAATCGATCAATAAAAAAAAAATTAAAAATACAAATTAACATTTACAAATGCATGTACTTCAGAGTTTACTACTATCATGATGCATCAGATATCATAATAATGTGTTCACACTGGCTCGCGACAGAACTACTGTGATCACTGTGATTGTGATCACTCGCAGTAGCTAGCCTTGCCGCAAGATCTGCGCCAGTTATTTATTTAAATCACAGGGGTTCATTGTAACTTCCCATACTAAAATTGAGATATTCATCAAACTAACACGCTTGTTAGCCATTTTGAATTATTTGTATAATAATTATAGTTCCGGCAACTAATTTTCTTACACTGTGATTATTCCGATTGTTCTTCTATGATCTAATGGAAATTTCCCGTAGTGTTATTGCGATTAGACAATACTTTTGAAACCATTTTGACCAATCAAATTCAAGGAAATTGAAATATTATGGTACAATAATACAAACAAATAAATAGAGAGTTTGCAATGATCAGCTATCAAATTACTCAGTTTGGCAGTCATTTTAAAAATAAAAATAAATTCTATACAGGGTACATGTAGTTATTGTAAACTGCATTTATTTTTTCCATATTAATTTTATAGCTAGATCAACACGACTGAATGTGAGAAATAGAAGTACTCTATTCTTATTAATTATCGATAAATAATTATTAAATCCACTACAGATATACATAATGAGTATTATCATTTCTAACAACAACACCTTAATTCATTGTATATATCATATCCACCAAGAAGTGTTCATTTAATTACCTTCAGTAAACGTTCATTTCGTATAGTAGCTTGCTCCTGGGTCTGGTCGCCAGAAGATACAAGATTGCCTATCCGTCCTGCGTGCTGGTGATGATGCGTTCCAGAGAGCCGCAGTAAGGCTTCTCTCCGGGCTACTCTGCAATATTTAGCAACAACATTAAATATTATAAATAAATGTACTACTACTAACAATATATTAACAGCACTGACACACTTGCAAACTGTATTAACTGAAGTAGCACAACTGAAATCTATAGGCAAGATGGACAAGATTTTCGCCTGCACCCCTCTTTCTTTTCATATTTTCCTCTCCTATCTTTAACATTGAGAAATAATTCCGTCCTCAAATTTCATTACTTCTAGAAATGAATGTCGCGGATATGATTGCATGTTATAAAATGACACACATTTGAATAGAATGGGGGTAAAAGGGAGTGGGTGCGGGTGGAAAGCAATCTAAATTTAGCAATGTTATCAGATGTTATACATGCCATGATGTTGAATGGCACGATAAATTATTATGATGGCACCAAAACGATCATCCGCATGAACCATATTTTCGTGTTAAAACTGTGTTTTGTGTTCAATTTCAATTAGAAATATATGAACAACTTTCCATGCTTGTATTCTAGGTTTGTCAATCGTGTTAGTGTGTTAATCTATGCACTGAAGCATGCCACACAATAATATTGCCTGTTGATTTCCGTTTGAAAACGTTAAATTTTTACATTTCTTCGTGAAGTTGATTGAGCTGCATTTCTTTCATCGCCCATTTTTCAACGATAGAATTGCATGAATCTTCGATCATTGGGGACATTCTAACAGTCTTTCAAATAAAACCACGATATAACAGTCTGGTTAGCTGGTGGTAAGTAGTAATCAGCTCATGATGCAGACTCCTACTGTTGCCAGTGAAGCGGTCGCCATCTTTGAACCATTCATAGTACTACTAATGACAATGTACGAGGTCGATAGATAATTGATACCCATATAAATATAGTAAATAACGATTCATTATATTTTTAATTAGATTTAGATTTGAACCTACTAATACATAATTAAAATGTGTAGTAGATGCTATAAAATCGTGCCAGACGAATATTACTATAATAATTTATGATAGTATATTATTAGGAAAGTAGTATAATATTGAAGTTAAAAAAAAGAAAACTCGGATCAAGTGATATGCGAATTTGCAATGTTCAAATGAAAATTAATTAACATCTATTTAGATTAATTAGCTACATCATAGTGCTTCACCAATGCAAAATAAAAGTACACAAATAGTTATAATCATCATGCACATCATGTAGGTCTACCTAAGATATTTTTTGAAGAGGTAGGCCTAATTGTATGCAGATGATATCCATAAATGATAACAATTTCAGATGAGTAGCTTAAGCCTGCCAATTAGCATAAACAAGATGGCCACAGCTGGAAAATGAGATCACTAGTCTAGACACATCCTCTGCCTCATAGGGTGATCCACTCCTTTTTTTCATTGAATGAAGGTACTGAAATTCTACAAGCTGTCGGTAGAAGATGGTTTAAGCATTGAATGGCCCTTTATATAGCAGAATATGTCAGAAAACAAAGATTAATTTAGTGTGTTGGATAGAGGAGAGTTTACTGAAGTTAATGGAATGGTTCCATGCAAATTAATTGTAACCTTACTTTCATAAATTCAAGATGGCCGCCATTTCGTGAAATTTTAGCATGTATTTTAACAATAATCTTTTCGTTTACGATATCTGAATAAAGTGAAAACATATTAAGACATGCTTTATAACAAATGAAAGCCCACTTCCTGCTCTGTGGAATGGTATATAATAACATAGTGTAGGTATATTGCACCAATTGTCACAAACGATTTTCAATATGAGAAAGGTTGACAGTTGTGTCAAGTGCATGGGTCAACTGTGTTTGTAAACCACGTGTTTATAAGCATGGCATTTACACGTGGTAATTGTAGTTTCATATGTCACCATATTGCGTTTTGGTTGGCATGATCAAAGATTTGGTCTAATACGTTTACGTTGTTTTACAAAACATGTAACATTAATTGCATAATGTTCTCATTGAAAATGCAAAATATCTTGACTATTATGTCATCGAAAGGATTAGGTTGTGTGTTCATGTCTAGGTTAAAAGAGGCAAGATCATACTTGCAAGTATTTTATATATTTTATTTATATTTTAAAATTGTTTTCTATATAATATTAAGTTAATAAAATACAAAAATGAAAAAAATCTATCCAAACTGTAAGACACTGTATCGCAAATGCAAAGGAAGTATTTCCCAACAGTGCTCCGTTCTAAATATAGATTATTCAAGCGGACATCGGAGAGGACCATCTCGAGTCCGAGGCAGTCCCAGCATAGGCCTGTGTCGGGTCTGTTTTATGGAACCGTTTAGGCCCTGTATACTGCACTATTACAGATAAAACCCAAACTCGGAGTGGTAAGGTGTCGTGTCTTTCATCATGCACATGTCGATCAAGAGATCACATCAAACACCGAGAAAGAAAATCATTTCTGTCAATATTATTCTTACGGATCAACATCCACTTGTCGATTGATTAACCAGAGAGACATTGTAATGTGTCGTGAGCTCAATTGTTGTTCTTGCGCGGTAATTTAACCAGATGTTAAAAAAACACTACCAATGTGAATGCATATCCTGGTTTCAGTGATGGGGATCTGTGTACACAGAAACCTGTGACGTCACAATTCCTTTTTTTGGGGGGTAGGTGTCTTTTGGTAGGAAGTAAATAGATTTTCGATGACTAAAACATCTGAAAAAAAATATCACGTCGGGGAAAGATTGTTCTTTCAGAATATGCAATAACCGCGATAGTGACCATTATTCCTTATGCAAGTATGATCATAAGTTCATATTGACATTATAGCACAGCAGTATGGACAGCCCATACAGGTTCGAACTCAACTTCTGCAACTATGACCATAGACCATCTACTGTATGCGGTCTCTGGGATCACCAATAGTGAAAACCCAACAAGAAACAAACAAACAAACCAATGACAATAACAAATTTATTTGGAAATAATTACTCTGCGATTCCTAGTGCATAGACATCCTAGTGTACAGACATTACAAGATGTGAACAGACATGATCTTATAATATATACTACCATTAAAAAAAATACGTGAACGCGTAATCATAATACAACTTTTCGTTCAAAGAGGGACAAATACCACAGTTCGCCAACCCAAATAGACTCATACAAGCACGTACACATATAGTATAACATATACTTTACTCATACCACTATAATTATGACCGCCTTTGAAAATATTAAAATATCAATATCATCATTCCATTAAATTTGGACGGTAGTATACTTTATAAATAACTGAATCAACTGATAGAGCAATATACTGGTTATCCTATGTGTAAATTAGTAGCAATAAATATATGTTTGCACATGTATACTAGTATATATGAACTAAGTGAATAAATGCAATTATAGAATAGGTATAACACTTTGAAATACCATTCACTATTTCCATATATTTTTTTTCTATTTTCTGTCAGAGATCATCAAACATATAACAACATATAATATCATACAATAGATGAAATAATAAATTAAATATTGCTAATTCTATCACAGATCATGAAACATACCGCCTATAGCAATATATATTACATCATATAATAGATATAATAACTATCAGTCCATATCGTTTCTGTAAAAATATACGTAAAATACTGACATAACATTATAAATATATATTGCACTGACAATACATGTGATGGATCAGGATGAAATGCATTACTATCTGATCAAATAGAAACAGTGTACGCAATACATACATGTGGACACCAAAATTGGACCAAATTTAAATATAAGAAAAATAATTGACCTACATAGTGCATTTGCTTCGACTACAGAAGACCTAGCTACTTATTTCTCAATGTCCTATCAAGACTAGAAGACTAGGTCGAAACTGGTATTTGTCAAAGACGTTTATTTGTTTGTTTTTGCCAGTCAGTTGGTTAGTTGGGTTAGTTAGTTGGTTGGTTGGTAGGCTGGTTGGTTAGTATAGTTAGTTGGTTGGTAGGGTGATTGGTTATTTTAGTTGGTTGGTAGGCTGGTTGGTTAGCTTGGTTGGTAGGCTGGTTGGTTAGTAGGGTTAGTTTAGTTGGTTGGTAGGCTGGTTTGTTAGTTTAGTTAGTTAGTTTAGTTAGTTAGTTGGTTGATTGATTGGTATGCTGGTTGGTTAGTTTAGTCAGTTGGTTGGTTGGTAAGCTGGTTGGATAGTTAGTTGATTAGTGGGATTAGTTGGGTAGTTAGTTAGTCAGATATCAAATGCCAGTATGTCAACTCCCCAAAAGTTATTGTTTATCAACACATGTTCTGTATGGCATAAACATAGTTGAAGACTATGTCAGTATTATTCACGTCTACTTATGCAGTATGTCAAACCCTCCAAAGTGGGTTTCTTAGCCCAGTAGCATAGTCTCCCGTTTATCAACAAATGTTCCTTATGGCATAATCATAGTATGTCAGTAACAGTTCACCTAGACATTTTCATTCATGTCAAACCCTCCAAAGTGGGTTTGTTAGCCCAATAACATAGTTTAACAAAGTTAATTATTTTGATGGGGTTATTTCCCCAGCCAGTTTTGTAAAACTAATCTAGACATTCAATTTATTATGATTAAACAAAAATTGTGTTACATTTGCACTTTTCTTTTCTCTCTTCTTTTCTTTTTTGGACAAACATAAAATTATTAACAAATTGATACATAGTGATGAATTACTTGACCCACTTTCTTCATTATCACCCACAACAAATCCGATTGTACCAAAGAGTTCTGCGCTGGAAAGTGGATCTACCTGTGAAATGAAGGTGACGTGAGCGTGTGTTTCTTTTTTTCTTTTCTTGGGGGGGGGGGGGGGGGAATTGGTGTTT
>JAUTBT010018201.1:25228-41365 GCA_032361225.1 Lepetodrilus schrolli
CCCCCCCCCCCCCCCCCCCAAAGGGGAGTTGAGATCCACTTTCAAGATTCTTTCACTTACATCACGGCTTGTCAGTTTAGGGCAGGAGGAAACCCACAGCATCCAAACCTCTGGATGTTGCAGTAAACCTGCGAGCATCGGCTGGTGCTGATAAGATCAAGGATGATAACTGCATTGCCACTCTACAGACAGCGTATCCTATCAATATCGCGTCAGAAAGGTAATTTTCGCGTACATTGATGCCGGGGTCCTGGGACGGGATTCGAACCTGGATTTAATTAAACATGTAAACCGTACACTAAGTAATTTTGTCCTAATCATCTAGATCTATATGTGTTTGATATTGATTGCTGTATACTTATTATCATAATTACATATAATTCCCAATTTTCCCATCCATTCATCAATGGGTTTACTACTAGGTGTGCATGTGGTGTGTGTGAACGAACACCTGATGACTAACTCGAAAATAATGTTAAATGTATTGTCATATATCTCGTGGATGTGTGTTTGTTTGTGCGTGTGTATGTGTGCGTGTGTGACAACGAAGATGAATTAAAATATACATACCCTAATCATCCAGTGGGCTGAAAAATAAATTCTTATGGCTTTTAAATTATAATTCGATAATAATGAATGTAATCGAATGAATCAAATAATCACATACCGACTCGGCGCAAAGGGGCCGACTTCAAGCCCACCCCTACAATACTATACATGAACATGTCTCATACACAGGCCTCTATTCAAAGCAAGCTATTTTTCGTATTTCTGGTCTTAGAATTTCATAAGCAGTTACTTGAAAATTAGTATCAATAATACAGTTTTAAGTACGGGATATATTCACAAATCAATTATTACACAAAGGGCTCACTGAACTCTAACGAGGCAGCTCTATTCAAGGCAGGCCCCTATTAATTAAGGCAGGTCTCCATTCAATGTAGATTTCTATATGATCGTTATATAGTGGGGTGGCATGCTCCCGAAAATTTCGAAATGTAGACATAACAAAGTACGATTTCCTAGTATCGATAAAATAAAACAAAACACAATGTTATCTATTGTGGTCTAGGTGGAAGTCACAGTCTATATTTCTATCCACGCTTTGATACCATCCCCAGGCCCAACGGATCTTCTGTATTGCACGAACTCTCCTACTTCTTCACAATGTTAATGACGACACATTCTGAGAGTTTAATAATGCATTACAAGTCCGCTTCGTACATGCATACTTGAAGGCGGATAAACACGAGCGTTTGTGTGCGTTTTCAAATTGAAGATAATATTAATGCTTATTAATGAGCTGTCATTAAAAACAACAACTGTTGATAACAATATGTTTTACCTGTCAGTACGTGGACAATAGGAATATTCATGATATTGTCATGTGGCTAATTGTCAGTGGTGTTCAAATATATTTAAATCGCTGTTACATGATACGGCGATCTACAAAGTTGTTATTTTGGAACTGGTTGGGTACAAGCATTTCTTAAAACAATGTGCCAAATGTGAGTGATATGCGTGAGTACTGGTACCAAACAGGGGTTTGTAACATTACTGGCCAGACTATAGTGTGGTCTGGCTGGGGGTATGCTCCCCGAAATTTCGAAATGTGGGTATTATAAAATGCAATTTCCTGGCATCGGTAACGATATTGATAGATTTTAGCACCCGAGTTTTAGCACCGGACATTTTTTAATATACGCAAAAATAAATAAATGATTTCCTGGTGTCTACGGAACAAAACTCTAAATTATTTTGCTCCAGAATTTTTTTTAATATATCCATAACAAAGTACAATTTCCTGGTATCTATAGCCAAAAATGTTATCTAGTTTAGTCTGGGTGTGTGATCCTGAAAATGTCGAAATGTATGCATAACGAGTTGCGATTTGCTGGTGTCTAAAAAAAAACTCACCCCACTAAGAGCCCCCTGGTTCCGCTGCTGGCCCTACCACTAGTGTCATGACAATTGTGATAAATATGCCAGTGAAAGGAATTGAAATACATACGGCCCACTTGCGCAGAGGATGACCTGGAGTCGGTGTAAACCTCTTGAAAGGCACTGGAAAAAGAAGAAGAACGATTTTATAGCTGTTATAGTTGTTGTAAACAGAGTCTATAATAGCCTGTTGGCCATTATATATAATATAATAACAATAACAACAACAACAACAACAACAACAACAACAACAATAATAATAATAATAATAATAATAATAAAAACATTTATATTACCCTTTCAGCACGGTTCACCAATCTGGAAATAATAAAACAAAGCAAATTAAATGTGTCATTAATCGCATGCAATGACAGTTGACATGTTTGAAAGTCAGAAGTTGACCTCATCCTCTGAAACACACTGCCAAGGTCTACTTAACAGCTGTAAATTACTGCTATTGTTTTGTCAAATTGTGGGTATGTGGGTTGGGTTTTCATTATGGGCGTGCAAGGGTCTACCACTAGTATCATGACTATTGTGATAGATATGTCACTGAAAGGAATTGAAATGTACGTACTACTGCCCTACCACTAGTATCATGACTAGTGTGATAACAACTCATTAAGAGGAATTTAAATATACGTACTTGGAGGTGGATGCGTATATGTCCTGGACACGAAGGCATGGAATAAACTGAAGGGAAAAACAACGTATTATAACATCTAAACCTTCATTCTATGTAGTATTCTAATTACAAATACCATAAAATAGTATTAGGCCTAAATGCATATAAATCAGTACATAATATTAGCCAATACCCATTATTCACGCTTAAACTGCAAATCGAACACACAAATTATTTACATATTTCCCTAATACTAAACTAATGTAAAAGCTGACAATCATATACATAGAGACCAATAATTATGGAAATGTATGCTCCATTTAAAACCGGTTAATATAGTATTCTCGATACTGGGACTGCACATATATAACCCCTGGGCTTAAATACAGAAATGAGCCTTCAAGAACATAATTTGAAACCAATTTAAGCCCACGGACTACTTTCGAAAAAATATAGTTGTTTTACTATAAAAGAGTTATCCATCTTTTTATAGTTGACGGATGCTTCATACCAATCATACAGCATTATGTACATGTATGTCAGCAATAACAATTAAGAAAGTAAATTCCGTTTTTTAAAAATGCAAATTCCCGTATTCTCATTTTATTAACGAAATTAAGCCGATGGGATAAAAAAAAATGTTTTAAATAAAAATACCCCCCCCCCCCCCACCCCTCCTGTTGTTTAGCCCGTATAACGGATGGGCTTGAATACGTGCAGTCAAGTACCAAGCATATATGTAAATGCAAAAAAATCACTAACCTTGTTGACGAACGCCCAGCGTCTACATTATTCAATCAAACAAAGCAAATATATCATTAGTGAACAGAACAGAACAGAATAGATCAGAGTTTATTGAAATTTTTAAAAAAGTCATATCATGTGATATAATGAGACAATGGAACACATTATATTTTTTTACATAATTATAGTGCATACTAGTATGTACAACATTTACTAATAAGGAGACAACATATTGACATTAACTTTAGGTACAGTAGTATTTTGCTAAGAATAATGTTCGAATATCATTTAATGACAATATAATAGGAAATGTAGTTCGTTGCCTAATCCAGAGTTACACAATGCACATATTCTTTGTTTATCGCTATTGGTCCAACCACCTATTTCTCGTGCCAGTCTATGATTACCCGGTATCCAGATGCGTTTACAATAGGGCGAATTTAAGAGATATGGTTCTAACATTAATTGACGTTAACCCTCTCCCTGCTGGAGTAGGCATAGGCACAGCTCGTTAGGGCATCTCCGGTTGCCTCCAGCATCGAGAGAGTTAACAATGAAAAACGACATGTATAAAGGTTGTCTATTTCAGTCACAAATCAGTTACAAATTAAATATTGTACAGTACGTCATGCAATATTATGTATGGAACCAGGCAACAAGATTACACATAGTGAACGTCTCGTCAATTCATCAATACATATGGATTATTGTACTATAATATTTAAATTTCGAAATGGTTGAAAAAGTGTACACTACTGGAAATGTCCATGAGACCATAGAAGAACAATCAGAATAATCACAGCTATAATTAAAATTTACAAAATTAAAAATGGCTAAGACGCATGTTAGTTTTATCCCAATTTTCGTAAGGGAAGTTACAACGAAATCCTGGGACAATTTGACGGTAGTTTTAATGAAGTGCTCTGACAGTATGAAGAAAATGGTAAGCAATTTAGGTGCCACTAGGACTTTTGGGTATCGTTTCACGAAGCTCTACTACGAGGAACCATTTCTCCTAAACATCACATGTATAATACAGACGTCCACATAACATAAGATAACCGACACATACACAAAAGTTACAATAGCCAAACGTCCTGAGTCATGATACAATTATTGGAAGCAATGGCTAATAGTGTACTTGTCTTCCTTGGCGCATCAGTACTAGTTGGTGCTCGCAGGTTTACTGCAATGCTATGTGTTACATGTTTACTACAATGTTGTGTACATGTACTACAGGTGGTGCAGATTGACTGCAATGCTATGTACTACAGGTGGTACATGTTTACTGCAATGTTTGTACTACAGGTGGTACAAGTTTACTGTAATGCTATGTACTGCAGATGATACAGGTTTACTGCAATGCTATGTGCTACATGTGGTGCAAGTTGACTGCAATGCTATGTGCTACAGGTGGTACAGGTTTACTGTAATGCTATGTACTACAGGTGGTGCAAATTTACTGCAATGCTATGTACTACAGGTCGTGCAAGTTTACTGCAATGCTATGTACTGCAGGTGGTACAGGTTTACTGCAATGCTATGTACTACAGGTGGTACAGGTTTACTGCAATGCTATGTACTACAGGTGGTGCAGGTTTATTGCAATGCTATATACTACGTGGTGCAGGTTTTTTTTCGAAAAGAAGGAGCTAGGTATTACTTACTCGTTCAACTGATCGTCTGTTTCTCCGCCTACTGTGAATCTGTAAACATTTAGTATGCACGAATTAATGTCACATGCATAACAACGACACATTAAGATTAACAACCATGCATAGAATCTAGAATTGGACGTGAAAAATAATTATTTCACATGTACTAGAGTGTTTGAGAAAAGCAACCCCCTAAACTAATAATATACTAAATATATTAGTATACTTGTCTTGCGGGAAATTGCTAAATATTAATATGCTATTAGTCTAATAGTCTAATAGTCTATGAAATATATATAAGAAAGAATATGAACAAAATCCATCACTGACGAGATTACAACAAATCCGTCATAATTTGTATATTTGAAAACAAGTATTCCAATCCTATTAGTACTAATACTACTTGAAGAAGCTATATATTACTTACGGGTCTGAGAATCCCTGGGTTACCCTGGGTATTGACGCTTTCCTAAATAGTTGGTGAAGGAAAAGAAAACAATGTACATGAAAACACATAATACTAGTAGTAATATACAACATAACAATTTATAATTAATTAGATTATCTACGTGTAATGCATCAAATATAATTATTGGAAGCAATGACTAATAGTGTACTTGTCTTCCTTGGGGCATCAGTACCAGTTGGTGCTCGCAGGTTTACTGCAATGCTATGTACTGCATGTGGTACAGGTCTACTACAATGCTATGTACTACATGTGGTACAGGTTTACTGCAATGCTATGTGCTACAAGTGGTACAGGTCTACTGCAATGCCATGTGCTACAGGTGGTACAGGTTTACTGCCATGCTATGTACTGCAGGTGGTGCAGGTTTACTGTAATGCGAAAAGAAGGAGCTAGGTATTACTCACTCGTTCAACTGATCGTATGTTACTTCGCCATCTGTGAATCTGTAAACATTTAGTATGCAGTTATTAATAGCACATGCATAACAACGACGCTCACACATTAAGATTAACAACCATGCATAGAATCTAGAATTGGACTTGAAAAATAATTATTTCACATGTACTAGAGTGTTTGAGGAAAGCAACCCCCTAAACTAATAATGAATACTAAATATATTAGTATATTTATCTTGCATGAAATTGTTAATTGTTAATATGCTATCAGTCGATTTTGCAATACTTCTTGTAGTCTAATAGTCTATGAAATAGATATACGAAAAAATAACAACAAATCCATCACTGACGAGATTACAACAAATCCGTTATAATTAGTATATTTGAAAACAAGTATTCCAATCCTATTAGTACTAATACTACTTGAAGAAGCTATATATTACTTACTGGTCTGAGAATCCCTGGGTTACACTGGGTAATGATTCTTTCCTAAATAGTTGGTGAAAGAAAAAGAAAACAATGCACATGAAAACACACAACAAACACATACTAGTAGTAATATACAACATAACAATTCATAATTAATACGATGATCTATGTGTAATTCATCAAACATGTAAATTCACCGATGAATACTAAATTAAACACATTTTATATACTTTAGCATTAATAATATGTTGTTGGCTTTTTGTAAACATTGTAAAAGATTATATATTATAATATTAGTATAGATTCATAATTATGAAAAAGTGTAACGTTATTAAGTCGAGGAGTATCAAAGATATCATTGGGAGAGTTGCGTACCTTTCCCCTGATCCTTCCTCTGTCATAGCTACGTTTAGTGTTTGGCAATTGACTTCCTTGTGACTAAAAGAGAAAATATAGTATGCTATACTGTACATATGTGCATCGATGAATTATGTTATTTATTTTTTGTTTTTATAAATAAATCTTTCGTTCTCTACGGTAAATTGCTAATACTACTTGCAGTAGCTTTATACATAGTATATGTATATTACTTACGGGTATGTGAATATCCGGATTACACTGGGTATTGATTCTTTCCTGTATAGTCCGTGAAAGAAAAGAAAAAATGTACATGTATACATATACCGTAACAGACAGATACTAGTATACAAGATAACAATTCATAATTAATGCTATGCCCTACGTGTAATATATCATACATGTAGATTCACCGAAGAACACTAATTCTGATTGTTGCGTACCATTCCTCTGATCCCTCCTCTGTCATGGGTACGTTTAGTGTTTGGCAATTGACGTCATTGTAACTAAAAGAGAAAATAGAGTATGCTGTACTGTGTACATGTGTGCATCGCTGAATTATATTAGCTTATTTTTATTCTTATTAATGTAATGTTCTCTGCTGATCGCATAAACTGTCGCAATACCTCGTATGGTCGAAATGCACTAATGTCTAATAGTCTATAATTGAAAAAGAAACCTATTGGAATGAATAATCTTGGGCAAATCTATCACTGAGATGTATGACTAGATTACAATAAATCCGTTAACTCATATGTTAATACATCCGTTAGTATTGAAAACAAGTATTCCCATCATACAGTAAATTGCTAATACTAGTTGAATATATCCATGTATATTACTGACGGGACTGTGGATATCCGGATTATCCTGGGTTGGGGCCTTTTCCTGCATAATTCATGAAAGAAAAGAAAACAGTGTACATGTATATATATATATATATAATGCAATGGCGTTGTCATATATTTAAATTCACCGAAAGACTAAATTGAGAAATTTCTAAATATTTTAGCATCAATATTGTGTTTTTTGTTGTTGTTGTAAACATCGTAAGATAATATGTTATACGGGTATAGATTCATAATTATTAAAAGAAAGCCAATGAAGATATTGTAACGGAATTAAATGGAGGCTCATCAGAGAGTTGCGCACCTTTCCCCTGAGCATTCCACTGCCATGTGGTCCATGGAAGCGTTTAGTGTTTGCAAATCGACGTCCTTGTGACTAAAAGAGAAAAGAGAGTATGCTCTTACTGTACATGTGTGCATCGATGAATTAAGTTAATTTATTATTACTATTTTATACATGTTTTGTTCTCTCAGTTGAATTGCTAATATTGCTGGAAGTAACGATATAGATAATCTTTTTTTTTTTTTAAATTGGTGTTTAGAATCGCTTTCAAGATTCTTTCATTTATATCACGACTTGTCAGTTTGGGGCAGGACGAAACTCGTAACATCCGTAGCGCTGAATGTAGCAGTAAACCTGCGAGCACCGGCTGGTACTGACAAGACCCAGGATGATAACTCTACAGACATCGCATCCTATTAATAGATATAGATAGTACATGCACATTGCTTACGGGTCTATGAATCTCTGGGTTACGCTGGGTTTTGGTTCCTTCCTGAATGGGTCGTGAAAGGAAAGAAAAACAATGTAAATGTATACATATACCGTAAATGACAAACAGTAGTATACAAGATAACAATGCATAATTCATTCATCCTACGTGTAATATATCATACATGTAGATTCACCGAATTATGTGATGTAGCATTTTTCTTATAAACATTGTAAAAGAATAATGCAATACTGGTATAGATTCATAATAATGAGAGAAAAAAAGTCACTGACGAAAGTGTAATGTAATTCAATGAAGGATCATCAAATACATCATTCAGATATGTGCGTACCTTTTCCCTGAGCTTTCATCTAGTACGTTTAGTGTTTGGAAACTGACCTCGTTGTCACTAAAAGAGAAATGAGAGTATACTATACCGTACAGTGTACATGTATGAAAATACCGTAACAGACAAACAGTAGAATACAAGATAATAATGTCACAGTTAACATGGGTATCCCACTCAGACACTTTAAACTGACTCTGAGCCGACCAGCCGTTGCTGTATACTTCCCTTTAATGTTGAACGCCAAACAGGGGGACAACAACTACCACATTTTAACGTCTTTTGGTATGACGCGGCCGTGGCTTGCACCAACGACTTTCCGCTCCGGGCGGACGCTCTAAGGTTTGCACCACGGAGTCGGTATGGATGACCTACGTGTAATATATATCATACATGTAGATTCACCGAAGAACGCTAAATTTAGGGAATTCTAAATATTCTAGCATTAATAATGTGGGTTTTTTTTCTTTCTTCTAAACATAACTTAATTCAACAGATCATCAGACATCATTCAGAGAATTGCGTACCTTTCCCCTGAGCTTTCCTCTGCCATGTGGTCTACGTTTAGTGGTTCGAAACCGACGTCATTGGAACTAAAAGTGAAAAGAGACTATGCTGTACTGTACATATGTACATCGATAAATTATGTTAGCTTATTTCTATTTATGTTTTGTTCTCTGCTGATCGAATAAACTCTTCCAATACTTCGTAAAGTCGAAATGCAGTAATGTCTAACAGTCTATAAATAAAAAAAAAGGTTAAACCGAATGGAAAGAATAATCTTGACCAAATCCATCACTGAGATATATGACTAAATTACAGCAAATCCGTTAACCTAGATACTAGTATGTTAACAAATCCGTTAGTATTGAAAACAAGTATTATCACCCAATATTGCGTTTTCGCGATAGATATTGCTTTCAAATAACAAGCGATATCTACTATCAGTGGTTTATTTGATTGTTCTGTGATTGTGATGTCATTGCTGTAGATATCACTTGACCCAATTATTTGTTCTACCATTGTTATGTCATCGCTATCATTGTGATGTCATAGCATTGCTATGGAGTCACAGTGCAAATGTACAGCAGCCTAAACAGTGACTTCATAGTTAAATCTTTATGACGTGTAATCTTTCTTCTTAAATTAATTTTAAATGATATTGGGTGATAGATAGAATCTCACCCTCGTGTCTTGGAATATCAAATATATCAACACTCGGATTTAATAACTTTAATAATATGTGGTTGTTTTTTTTACTTCTAAACACTGTAAAAGAATATGCTATACTAGTATAGATTCATAATAATGAAAAGAAAGTCAATGACGAAAGTGTAACATAATTCAATAGATTATCAGACATCATTCAAAGAATTGTGTACCTTTCCCCTGAGCTGTCCTCTACCATGTCTACGTTTAATTTTTGGAGACTGACGTCGTTCTGACTAAAAGAGAAAAGAGAGTATGTATATGTACATCGATGAATTATGTTTGCTTATTTCTATTTTTAAAATATGTATTGTTCTCTGCTGATGGAATAAACTGTTGTAATACTTCGCATAGTCGAAATACACTCATGTCTAATAGTCTATAAATATATACAAATTTAAAGACTATTGAAAAGAATATTTTAGAGCAAATCCATCACAGAGATGTATGATTAGATTACAACAAATCCGTATGCCAGGGGTACCACATGAAGTGAGTTCTGAACGGAAATAAGTACCGCTGCGCTGCGAGGATTTAATCTATGTCTTAACAACTCCTTTAGTAATGAAAACAAGTCTTCCCATCCTATGGTAAATTGCTAATACTACTTGAATATATATGCATCAATGCATGTATATTACTTACGGGTATGTGAACATCCGGATTACACGCGGGTTTGGTTCTTCTCTGAATAGTTCATGAAAGAAAAGAAACACCATGTACATGTATACATATACCGTAACAGACAAATAGTAGTTTTAACAAGATAACAATTCACAATTAATGCGATGACGTAAGTGTCATACATATAGTCACAAAAGGACTAAATTGTGCAATTTCTAAATATTTTAGCATTAATAATGTGGGTTTCTTTTTTGTAACCACTGTAAAATAATGTTATACTGGTATAGATTCATATAGAGTCTATGAAGGTATTGTAACGTAATTCAGTGGATCATCAAAGACAACTTCAGAGAATTGCGTACCTCTCCCCTGAGCTTTCCTCTACCATGTGGTCCATGGGTACGTTTAGTGGTTCGAAACCGACGTCATTGGGACTAAGAGAAAAGAGAGTATGCAGTAATGTCTAACAGTCTTTCTTTTAAATAAAAACGATTAGAAAGAATAATCTTGACCAAATCCATCACTGAGATATATGACTAAATTACAGCAAATCCGTTAATATAGATATGTTAACAAATCCGTTAGTATTGAAAACAGGTATTATCACCCAATACTGCGTTTTCGCAGTATGCACAGCAGCCTAAACATTGACTTCACCTTTAAAATGATATTGGGTGATAAATAGAATCTCACCCTCGTGTCTTGGAATATCAAATCTATCAACACTCGGATTTAATAACTTTGATTTGATATTTGATATTCCAAGACACTGGGGTGAGATTCTATATTTCCCATCCTACGGTAAATTGTTCATACTACTTGAATATATACATGTCTATTACTTACCACACTGTGGTTATCCGGATTAGCCTGGGTTTTTTCCTGCGTAAGAAAAGAAAAATAGTGTACGTGTACAAATACAAGATAACAATTCATAAATAATGCAATAGCGTTGTCATATATGTAGATTCACCGAAGGACTAAATTGAGCAATTTCTCAATATTTTAGCATTAATAGTGTGGGTTTGTTTTGGTGTTCTTTTGTAAACATTCTAAAATATTATATTATACTGGTATAGATTAATAATTATTAAAAGAAAGCCAATGAAGGTATTGTAACGTAATTATGTAGAGGATCATAATACAAACGAAAGTTGTTAAGTTGCCTTCTCACGGTGCGATTTGAATTAACAACTTGTATTATCGATTCATGAAAACAAACGAATATAATCGATTCTACATAACAATCAACACGTCAATGCAATTGTTTAATGATGGGAGAGAGAGAGAGAGAGAGCAGGCAATTGGAATGGTGTTGGTGGGGACATATCAAGCCCATGTAGCAAGAACCTTTGGTTGTAGGCCACGTACGGAATCCTGACTGCTCCAGCGTTACAACCAGACTGGTCTGACACAAGACAGGCCACGAAGCGGTAGACCACGTGTAACTACGCCAGGTGAAGATCGCCACCTACGCAACAGATTTCTGACAGTTATAACGGAATCGGCAGCAACGTCCCCGGGTCATCGTGTCAGCAGAGACACGGTATCACGAAGACTGCGTTCTGCTGGAATTGGAGCCTACAGATCGTCACGTGGGCTTTTGTTGACTCATTAACATCAGCAAAACAGGTTGCGATGGGCCCGAACAGTGCGACGCTGGTAGAGACGAGATTGGCAGAGGGTACTTGTTTTCTGATGAAAGTCGGTTCAACCTCTACCGTGCTGATGGGCGAGTGCGTATTTATCGACGCTGGGGAGAAAGATTTCCTGCTCCCTGCATTCAAATGGTTAATCCGCAGGTTCGACGAGGAGTAATGGTTTGGGGTGGAATCTGTGGTGATGTCAAGACGAGGCTTGTAATCATCCGTGGCAACCTGAATGCACAAACATACATACACGATGTCCTGGAAGCTGTAGCTATTCCTTTCATTCGACAACACGTTCAGGTAACCTTATTCCAACAAGACAATGCTACACCCCATACAGCCAGGGTCACAGAGGACTTCCTCAACAACAACATCCCCGTTCTGCCATGGCCTGCTGGATCACCTGACACCTGATCGCCTATTGAGCACTTGTGGGATCATATGGGTAGAATTCTGCGCCGACGAGACAACCCTCCAAACAAATTGAATTAACTGGAAATTTCTCTACAAGAGTGGAACCGCTTACCTGATTACGTCATGTGAAGATTGACGTCATCGATGAGGTGACTTACAACAGCTTGCGTTGATGCTCGTGGGGGTCATACGATATATTGAGCCGTCGAAACAATAAAGGACACAATATAATCTGTTCTTAACACGTTTTACCCAGTGCATTATCAGCAGTGAAGTGAAAAACGATATGCGACAGACTCTGTGTGTTTGGTTTGACACTGCTGTCTACATCTTTACTTGTTTAATATAATGTTCGCTTCAAGATTTGTTCTAGACAAGATTTAACTTTATTAAAGATACTTTCAAACATCATTATGGTCTTATTGTTTCTTTTTTATATGTGTTTAAACCCATGGGGTAATTTCTGTTGGTCGTGAGTGTAGTTGAAGACAAATCGCACCGTGAAAAGGCACCTTAATAGGGTAAAGGCGATTACATGGATGTTAGGATGGATGTTAGTGTTTTCGAATTAACAAATAATTCAAGAGCAACTTAATATTTGGTAAGTGATTTTTTTTTAGGAGATTGTATGCACGTTTTAATAAGGATGGATACGTTGATCTATTAGTGTTTTCGAATTAACAAATAATTCAAGAACAACTTAATATTTGGTAAGTGATTTTTTTAGTAGATTATGTGCACGTTTTAATGTGACGAGTCGTTTTTGTGCGACCCCTGACATTCACAACGATGCAAGTGTTTGATAGATCTGTAACAGTAGTCATCTCTGTCCTTTATATGATCATGTTCACTCATTTGTGAACAATAATCTGTAGCTATGAGGCGGACATTCACTAATTATTCAATCGTAAAACTCACCATATTGTAGATGTTTACAAATATTGTTGAAAATTAAATACAGTCCATATCCGCCAAAGGAAAAAAATAGATCAATCTGATAATTGTGACGACTACTTCTTATTCCTTTGCCTGTTACAGCAACATTGCATAATCATACGAGTTATCTGATCTATTCTGTAGCTCATTAATACTGCAATCTACCAATATTACCGTCTGCAACATCTACTTTTAACGTTTTTGACACCAAACAACCGAATTACTTCCCGTTACGGCCTTGACCTGTATATTTCAAGCATAGGCGCCTGTCACACATATTGGATAAGCTTGTAATAATATACATGTATATATTATTACGAGGGTATCCAATATGTCTGATAGGTGCCTGTGCTTCAAGTTTGCTAGATTATCCAGATCTATCGTATTATAAACTGTACTTTAATTAAGAAATAGAGTATGGTCTAGATCTATTCGTAATTATTATTATGAATTTGCTAATCTATCACAAGACAAATTCCATGAAGCGGGAACTCAAAGCTTGCTCAAAACTCATATGTTTAAAGAACGTATTAATCTGTAGCTCTGTAAATCGCTATTTATATTATAACCTGTATATTTCTCTTACTTTGTAAATCTAGGCTAGGCACGTTAGAAATATCTCTTTTCGAACTTTAGTATTTTCTCATTTTTATTACATACTGAACATTTTCGGTCCTTTTTAGCAAAAATTAAATAATGTTTTACGTTGTGTATATATATATATATAGCCTATATGTATAACTAACTTCTGTTAAAATGTAATATACTTTGAATTGATACAATTTAAATGAGACGGTATTTTTCGATGTATAACTAACTTCTTTTAAAATGTAATATACTTTGAATTGATACTTCGAAAAATACCGTCTCATTTAAATTGTTTTGTAACTTGTGTCCAGCAATAGTATCCATTGTCTTAGAATAATCGATAATATGTATAAATATAGTATTCTGTAAATGTCCTGGTTTAATTCAACTCAGTGTTTTTGTTTTAAGGGTAGCGACATTAATATAATATAGGATTCCATAATCCTGTTTGTAACCCGGGCCGTCTCATGATATACATTTATTAATATCTTGTCATTATCTTGTTTGTACTTTTATGATTATCATAAGGATAAATATTGTTTGAATCATATTTTTTAAGGAGCACACATGTACATCCACATACAGAGGATCGAACAACTTGGATTAATGAAGTAGTACTACATAGCCTACGAGTTGAAAATCTCATGCTACCGGTAGACAAATGATAAGCATGTATGCAGCTAATTTACCTTTCATCCGTCGTCATACTTCTACATCGTAGAATGTAGAGAAGAAACTGAGGTTATAGACATCTGATTATAGCGTAGAGGTTGCTATCTAGATCTAGTAGTGTTTGTGACGTCATAGACAACATATTGCGTAAAACGAGGCTGCATCCGGTTTCGGCCTAGTAACGTGACTACATGTTGAAACAGCGCGGGTGGTACCGCAGTGGTAGAACGTTTGACTTCGGAGCCAAAGGTTCCAGGTTCAAATCCCGCCCCGGGGTCCCGGCATCAATGTTCGCGAAAGTTGTTTAGGATAGTTATTTACATCTGTCCTTAACAACAGAATATCTGATTTCATTGAACAAAACAGCATTTTTACAGAATCTCAAATTGTGTTAAGGCATCAATATTCACCAAGTGACTACATTTTTACTGTAAACTCTTTAATAAATTTGTTAAAAAGTAGAAGGAAAAAGACGTTTTGTGCATTTGTTGATTTGTTGGCGTGTAGGACTCTGAAATAAACTACTATCACAGGGAATAGATGGAAAATTCATGAGAGTAATTATCTCTATGTATGATGGTATTAAATCGTGTGTCTGTAAGCATGGTGTATGGTCAGATTATTTTTAATGTTTAAATGGTGTACGGCAGAGTGAAAACCTATCGCTTGTGTTATTTTGCCTATTTTTTAAACGATCTTGAATCGAGCCTATCTAGTAGTTGATGTACAGGTACTACTAGTGTGTGGTTATCTCAAACGTTTGTATCCGTTAATATTGGCTTTAAAATAGCATAAATAGAAAACTTGAAGATATAAATAAGCAAATAATGGTTAAACGAAGTATAAAACTCTTCAAAGGGTTCCTATCGTATTTATAAACAATTAAAACTAGAACATTATTTAGTAGTTCTTCCATTTTCTTTAGCTGTAAAATTAATCCTATTTAGAACCTCTTGTCAGAAATTACCTGTTGAAGTTGGCAGATGGAACAATATACCTATCAACAATCGATTATGTAAATTGTGTAATACCAATGGCAATCCTTGATGAATACCATTATACTCTCAAATGCCCTTATTTCATTAACCAACGAAATTGTACATCCCTAAAAGGTATTATAAGCACCCTAGTGTATTGAAATTTCGTCTGCTAATTCAATCTCGTGCAATAAGCACATTAATAAAATCTGTGTATATTTTGTAAACTTATCATCACGTTGTAATGCCACCTCACCCCCTCCAAACCGTCTGTGTCTATATGCAATTCATCTACCATTTATCTGTGTTTGTATATTATGTAAACATTATTCATTATACATTATATTTGTTTCACATGCTGTAGCTTATAGCCTGAGATGTTCTGTTCTGGGAGTGATCAATCGTGTCAAATGCTGCTGATAATAATAATAATAATAATAATTGTATTTATATAGCACATCAACACAACTGCAGTGCTCTGTGCACATGTGTAAAATAAACATGAAACTGGACAAGGTAGACAAAAATGTAAGCTAATAGTCTGTT
>JAUTBT010018202.1:0-21794 GCA_032361225.1 Lepetodrilus schrolli
AGAGAGAGAGAGAGAGAGAGAGAGAGAGAGAGAGAGAGAGAGAGAGAGAGAGAGAGAGACACACAGACACAGAGAAAGAGACACAGATAGAGAGAGAGATAAAGAGACACACACAGACACAGAGAAAGAGAGAGAGAGACAGATAGAGAGAGAGATAAAGAAAGAAAGAAAGAAAGAAAAAGAAAGAAAAAGAAAGAAAAAGTTTTATATTTCTTTAGGGACAGCAGCTGTACAGCACAGGGCAATGAGGGGGCAATGAGAGTTATAGGATGGCAGCTGAAGATGATAACGCAATGAGGGTTGGCAGCTGCTTCATAAGTAGCATGCTAGAGATAGTGCAAGCTTGCGTATGTATAAAATTTCTAAATTCCTAACCAGGAAATAAACAATAAAAAAAATATTGCACAATTCTTTAGCGAATGAGTGATTATTGATCTTAATGTCACTGCGGGAATCTTTCACCAATTTGCGACAAGCATAATTCTTAAAAAATAATCTTTATTTTATATAGCAGATATTCAATATGGCTGCCGTCATGCAGGGTTGTTAGCAAGTATATGATGCGAAAGAGCGAGAGAGTTGGGATTTGAGGCCACGTCTCCCGAAGTATTTCAAGGAATGATACAAGAATCCAGGAACGGAAAATAATTACCATTATCCTTACAAAGGAAAATGTACATTATTTCAAACATATGGAATGATAAAACATGAATATGATGGATAATGCATATTATCAGGGATAAAGTATCATTCAACAAACAATAGAAGTCACTTGACTTAGAAGAAATGGTTAAAACTGCTCAGGTAGTCTGTGTTTTTTCTTCTTCTCAGTTATATCAAAATTTGACTTCCGTTGAGCAGCTAACCCAGAGAAACATGCATTTTATGACAAACATATTGGGCACTTACAGAACATTCATTAAAAAAAAAGTTATCTAAATAAATTAAATTACTTACAATTTTGGAATTAATAATAGATGAAATTTTGAATATTGTACATAAAATCTTTCATAAAGACCGTAGTCAATATTTTACCACGATTGTTTTTAGAATACCAAAACTTTAGGAATCTTAACCAAATAAATTTTAATGTTTTAACTCTAGAATAAATGTGCCCAGTATGTTGGGTCCCAGGAACAATTGCACAAACAAATCTTAGCCAGAGAAAGTATCGACCGACTACATTCTGTGTTTGCACAACATCCTGAAATAGTCAACACAGCTCCGCATGGAAGCTCAGACATTTTGACATCAGGGCGTTGCACAGAAACAGTTTCAAGGTGTCAATGTCGATTGATCTGCGGCTAAGCTGAGATTGTGCCAGCATCCCCTCGAAATCAGAGAAAGGACAGCTGAATGTCATACCTGTCTCACCATCAGTTTCCTTCTCGCCATTAACCAGGCCTCCTTCTTCTGCGGCCGCAGCTTGCTCTACTGGTGATGCTGGAGCCTTCATAACAGGTTCTGGCTCTGGCCTGGAATAGGGAAAGGAATTTTGAAGGACGATATACATGGAATCCGAGACATAAAGGGATGAGAATGGGAATTTGTGTGTTCAGCTTAAATAGCCTGGATCCAGGGGCTGCAGGACACGACCAGGCCCCAAGATTACGAAACTAATGAGTATGATTTGTTTGCTCAATTCAAAATTTAGTTCGCAAATCCACATATAAATTTTGAGTAAGAGCATTAAATCGTACTCAAAAGGTTCCGTAATCTCTGGGACAGGTTTATGAGACTGACCCCAGAAGATTCTCATCCCTGGATGCAGTTTGGCATAGATGGAATTTGGGCTTTGAAGGACAACATATACAGAAATTAGGCTTTGAAAGATAATAAACACAGCATCTTTGATATGAAGAATGATATACATGGAATCTAGACTTTGAAGGACGATATACATATCATTACTGCACTGGTGGGTAGTCCGTGCACACTGAAATCTGAGATCTTACAGGTGCTGTACACTTGTTACTGCTCACTGATTTTCACATCGTTACAAAATGTGAGATCTGAGGTCCATAAATATAGCAGTAGCTAGTTCCCATCTCAGATGAGAGCTTACATATGACAGTAGCTGGTTCTAACCACTTTGTTGAGAAAGCTCCACTAGACAACAGCTTGTTCTAGTCACACATCCAGCAAGCCCCTACAATCTGGGAGGACACTCTGAGAGGACAATCTAAGAGGACAATCTGAGGACAAAATCCGGTCAATCTAGGACAATCAATCTGAGAGGACAATCTGAGAGAGGACAATCTGAGAGGACAAACTCCAGACAATCCATGAGGACAATCAATTTTGGAGGATGAGGACAAACTACGGATAATATGAGGACACTATGAGGACAAACTCCTGTCAATCTGGGAAGACAATTAGGGAGGACAATCAATCTGGGAGGAGAATTGCAGAGGACAAACTCTGGACAATCTGAGAGGATAATATGGCAGGGAACTTTGAGAGGACAATCTGATAGGACAGTCTGGAGTACGTACTCTGGTTCCGGCGGCAGGAACTCCTGTATGTGTCGGCGGCGGCGCTCCTCCCTGGCGTGGGACACCTCCTCCGGGTGTTCCTTCCCATACTCCTCGTCCTGCCTCTTCTTACGGTCCTTCATCTCGTACTGAAACACAGACATTGGTAGGACATTAGGACATTGCTCACATGGGGGGTACTTGTGTAAAAATAATTTTGTTGGGAGAAAAAGTTAACCCAAGGAAAACTGATACTGGTACTGAGTTTCTGGAAAGGATTTAGTAGTTGATTATAGATGTCATGGCACACACGTTGAACTATTAAAATGTGCATTATCATGATAATAATTAAACTACTTTTCGTACAGGTCAGGTAAATAATGATACTTCCTTTTATTATGATCAAATTCACGCAACTTAAATAATGGTATAGGTCATTATGGCTTCACCGGCCATTCTGAATACTCACTGTAGTTAATTTTTCTAAAGCAGCAAATCTTTCTTCCTGTGTTGCTGCAGACTTTTCAAATGCTTCGTGTTTCTTGATAAGGTTTTCAACTGAATCTAATGTTTCCTGCAAGAGAAAGCAAAGAGAGTTTATGCAAATAATGCCCACCAACATGATCAACATTCATTACGATGGTATTTTTTAATAATTTTTTTTTGGATTGGGGTTTTAAGTCACTTTCAAGATTCTTTCACATATAATTTTTCACTTTAGGGCCTGGAGGAAACCCACAACATCCCTAGCACTGAATGTTGCAGTAAACCTGCGAGCACCGGCTGGTACTGACAAGACCAGGGATGATAACTGCATTGCCACTCTACAGACATCGCATCCTATCAATATCGCGTCAGAAAGGTAACTTTCGCGAACATTGATGCCGGGCCTCTGAGGCGGGATTTGAACCTGGAAGCTTGGCTCCGAAGTCCAACTGTTCTACCACTGCGCTACCACCCGCCCCTCATTATGATGGTAACCAGCAGATATCAACACAGTGGCTCTGAAGTCTTCATGATCTTCAACTCGGGGACACTAATGCTGGGTCCCCAGGGTAGGTTAAAACTTGGGACATTTGGCTCCGAGGCCTTCAATGTACCACTGAGCTAATGAAACAGGATCACTGCCAATCCTGGGATTCGAATCCGAGTTGACGGATTGCGAGTCCAATGCTGTACCGACATAGTCAAAGGCCGAGGCCAGTACGGGTATCTTGCATCATACCCAGCTACACTACACCTGCCTCATGCAATATGCCTCCAATGATAAATATGCAATGTTTACTTCATTGAAAGGCAAACGGCTACTTACGCCTAGATCTTGGTTATTGAGGTACGGTTCTTGGGCCATCAGCCAGGCCTCTGCAACGGCTGCATCACGGGCAAACTGGTAGACCTCCAGAACTGTAGACAAAACAGAAATAATATTGCTAGATGTTTGTGAATTAATGTATATATCAGAATTGATGTTGATAATGACTATACAATAGACTCTACCATAAAACTAAGGGGCATGTAGATTTTGTACAATTATTTTTTGGTTTGTTTGTTAATGTAATGCAATATGGCATTGCAAATTTGACAACAACAACAAAAAACAAAAAAAAGTATACATTTCCATTTAACTTTCTCACTATTGAAGTAATCATAATAACATGGCATCTGGTGCTGCCTCCTACATGAAGAAGGTTAGATGCCAATTTATCATATGAAGAGGACTACTATAAACATCAATGTGTTCCCACTCACTGAGTTGCAGGTGTTCCCATCGGTCATTCCAGTGGTCACTCATGTCCAGTCGCTGTAGAGTCAACTGGATGAGCTTTTCCCGGACCTCTTCGGAGCGGTAGTGTTTCCGCGCTAGCAGATCTTTCCCGAGGTTGATACAGATGGCAAAGTTTTCCTCACGGGCGTCGATCTCCGCCTTCAGACTCTGGTGGTTGTTCATCAGCAGCTCAACTCCTGACACGTCCCTGAACGACACGGGAAAAACAAAATTTAATTATTGTTTTGCGTCACAGCGGGAACATAAAATTTAAAGATTGTATTCCGTTTCATGGAGGCTAAGAGGACACGGAGAATCTCCAGCCAGGCATGGCAACAGATAATTGTGATTTCAGCGGAAAAGCCACGTCAAGCCACGTCCAGTGCAAATACATTGACGTCTGGACAATTAAATCGGCGGATTTCCGTGATTCCGCTGAAAATTGTCATGCTTGTCCAGTTAGTGTCATTTGATATCGACGTTATCCTACGAGGTTTACCAACAGGTGAGCGAGTGATTATGGAGGTTAACGTCGCTGCGGGAATCTTTCACCCATTTGCTACAATTATCAACAAGTTGTTGAGCTGTCTGTACCTTGGTTTTTCTTGAGTATTCATCTGTCTCGTGATGTCTTCCATCCACAGCATGAGATCCTTGGCCATGAGCAGGAAGCGGTAGAGGTCACTGGTGTCGGCCAGCCGGTTGCGTCTCGACTCCACGTTGAAGTGCAGGTCGCGCCACGCGTTCACCACCTCCACCTCGCGAGCCTGGATCTCCTGCATGCTGCCGCCGGCGTATCCTGACTGCAGGCGGTACGCCTCCGTCTGAATCGCCTCCACCTGTGATCAGAGCAACAGTCAAGTATGTAAGACAGGGTATGGCAGCCACATACAGATAAAGGGTAGGCACACACAAATAAAACAAATATATAATAATTTAGATTTTTTTCTTTTCTTTCCCTGATGAAATGTGGTACAAAAATGCATGAATTAGATACTACTTTGTTGTATTATTGCTCGATACAATTGATCTGCAGAGCATATCAAGGAATTTTCGGGAAATCACGTCAAACAGAAATATGTAGCCTAGATATTGCTATGGAAATGTTTTCATTTCTTTTTTTTGGCTTTGTGGACGGATTTTCTCAAATTGCATATTTTACCCCTACTCGACGACTTAAATTGGGGTTAAGAGCCACTTTAAAGATTACAAACAGAACACCCACCTGGTTTCCTAATGTTATTAAATCATTTTCAAAGTTGGCGTGTTTCCGTTGTAGCGCTGCCACACTTCTGGCATCACGACCAAGCTCTTCTGGAATCTGGTTTTTCTTTTCCTGAAACATTCACATCCAAATATTACACAGATGAATGAGTGAGTTAGTCATCGTTTTATGTAATCTCTGCACCAGTAGAAAGTAGGAGTGAGTGAATTATTGTTTTACGACACAGCAGGAATCTTTCACACATACGTGACGATGATGAGAGTAGGGGAAATATATTATTATTTTTTTCCAATAAAAAAAATGCTTCTATGTCCAGGATGCAACAAATTCACATTCGACTTACATATATTCTTTCAAGGGTATCCTTGCAATCGTGGTAGAACTTGTGCAATTCATACGAGGCTTGTAGCATCTGTGTACGCGTGTCTATTAACTCGAGGAGGTCGGTCCAGGCCTCGTTCACCGTGTCCTTGTACTCTGCCACAGATGCCGCGTCCGTGTGTTCGGCAGCGATAAGCTGATCACATATATTGTTGGCCGATGCCACACGCTCCTGACCCATGTTTTCGGTTTCGCGGGCAAACTCTTTGAATCGCTCTTTAAGTAGCTGGAAAATGAAACGCAAAACAAGATAAATAGCTGTAAATTGACGTACTGGTTGATTTATTACTTCGTTAAATCTTGTTGTTACTTTGTGTTCATAATCTTGTCAATACTAATAGATGTTAACAATCTTGTCGATAATATATTTTTTTATTTTTTTTACTTGAATTGGGGGTTTAGAGCCACTTTTAAGATTCTTTCACTTATATCTGTATCAAGTTAAGTCTTCTCAATTATTATTAAAACATATGTATATAGCACCATTTCATAACTATGTTCAAGGGTGGTTTACAATTTAAAACGAATAAACTTAAAGATTACAACATATTATAATTATATGGTAATAACAACCAGTTGTTCAAAGTCAATACTAACCGATACGTGTTCAAAATCTTGTCCCGATTCGTTGGAACCAGCGACAATTGACTTTTCTTGGATCCACAGCAGCAGGTCGTCGATCTCGCGCTGGAGTGTGTATAGTTTGAGTACCTCCTCAATCTGGCCTCGCCTCTCGCCTGCCAGATCCTTCAGACCAGCGTACAGTTTGTCAACCTGCGACTGCCGCACTGCGATGGTTTCGCTGAAATACCCAAACGAAAACTTACAACAGTGAACACAATTCTCCATAATAAAAGGAAGAATTCACAGTGAATGAAATAGTGGCCGTGGTCCCTTTTCTATAGTGGAAATTTATGATTTTATAGGCTTTAATAGAGGAGGATATTTGTACAAAGACACAATTGCATTAAATTCTTAGTCAATGCAGACTTTGGAATAGAAATTAATACTAAGTTATTCTCACAATACTGAAGATTAGTGAACGAATGATTTGTTACCTAACATCACAGTGGGAACCTTTCACCCAAATTGTGACCCATATACGACAAAACATTGCTAGTTGAAATTCAACAAATTTGTATAAAGATAAATAAATAAATAAAATATTTGTATCATCCCATGGACTAGCAAACTTTATACCTGTCTGGGTGGTTGATCTCCATCAGGTTGCGGCTCCTCTCTCCCAGCTGTCTGACAACGTCAGCGTAGTCCGTGACATCCCATTCCAGGCCCTGGTGTTTCTTCATCATGTTCTGGGCCCCGATCTCGTCCTTGGACCGCTCACCGCCCATCATGTACAGCTCCTGCTCGCTCATCCACGACTCGGCCTCAGCGGCGTCGAAGAAGTACTGGAGAGATCACGTGGTGATGTTACAATTACCTTGTTTTTTTATTAAATTATTTTTTAGCAGTTTATCTAATTATTATCTAGTTTTTATATTATCTATACAGCATCTCTGGTTGCCGTCAGCAAGAAGTATGTTAAAGATATTATATATAAAATTTTATTGTGCTGACCAACAGATATTGGGGCCATTAAATATCACATAACTAGATCTACAAGCATGTTTTTCCTCTCCTTTAGAAAAAAAAGGGGATTAAGAAAAGCTTGCAATATTCTTTCATTTAAATCACGACTTGTCCTGGTGCATGGAAGCACTTGCACTACATAAATCTACTCATTATTATTTTGAAAATAAATTTTAAATTGAGGCGCTTTCAAGATTCTTCCACTTATGAAGATCCTCTTGAATAAATACACAGCGTGTTACTGAGATGAGCCACAATACCTGCTGAGCCACTTCCGACAGCTTGAGCCGGTCGTTCCTGTTGGCAATGGTGTCCTTGAGTTCCAGCCAGCGACGCTCCAGGTCATTGATGAGCACCTGGAATTCCTCGGACTGTGGGTGTCCCTCGTCAATCAGCTCTTGACCACACTGGACGATCGACTGGTGCCGTGGCTCGTGGTTATCGATCTCCACTTGTAATGACTGAAATGAAGAGTGGCGAGTGAGTGATTGCTTGCTTGACGTCACGACGAGAATCTTTCAACCATACACGATGAAACGAAGAGAAACCATCGCATCCAGAATTACATCTCTTCTGACCAACCTAAACAACTTTCAACATGCCTCATCCAATGAAATATTTATTTTTGATAAACTGATGCACCTGATTCATATCTGAATCTGATTGGTCAACTAATATTAATACAATAATTTACAAAAATGCTATTAAGTTTTGTCATAGGCTACTTTTTGATTGAATTAGTGCTTTATGTCTTAGACTAAGAAGATCGAGAATAGGCCCCCTGATATCTTAGGAGCTATTCAGTGTTATGCTTCACCAGTGCATCATCTCACCATTAAGTCTTACAACATCCTACACACGGACTCGTAGACCAATTGTTTTCTGACAACACTACCATCATTTCAACATATCGATCATCCAATGCTTACATGGTTTTTCTTGAGGAGCAGATTTACTGATGGCAGGCTGTTGCCATATTCCTTGGATTCGGCAAGTGGCATTTTCTCTTCGATCCATAGCTTTTCGTCCTCCACATCACGCATGAACTGGTGGATTCGTTTGACCTTCTCCAACTGGTTACGTCGCTGTATCAACGGCTGTTGGATCTTGGCGAACCTGTAGGAGAGAAAAGATTAATATGGTTTGATAATAATAATAACAATAAAAAAACCTTAAAAAATAAAATAAAATAAATAGTAAGTGAGTTAGTTATTGATTTACATCAAAGCTTGAATCTTTCACCCATACGCCGCCGATGATAATAAAAATAAATAATAATAATAATAATAATAATAATAATGAGCGAGTTATTATTTTATGTCGCAGCTTGAATCTTTCACCCATACGTGACAATAATGATAGATTAATTCAATACTTTACGTTACAGCGGAAATATTTCACCCATACGAGACAACTGTTACTACTGCAAGCTCAAGGCGCTACAATGTGTTTAAAGTTGATAATATTGTCTGCGAGACATTGTTCTGGTTAAGACGATGTGAGACAAGTGTCGGCTACCTCTCGGCAACTATGATCCTCCTCCTCTCGATCTCCTCCTCGCGTTCCGGCTCCATCTGTTTGAGATGCAAGGCGTGGCTGTCCAGCTCCTTCAACTGTTGCTCCTTCATCTTGTTCTCAGACTCCACTTGCTGAAACACCACAAACACAGACACCCTGTCAAAACACCACAAACACAGACACCCTGTCAAAACTAGGCACAGGATAACAATACCCGGCATGAATAGAAATTTGTGTTTTCTGACATAGGCAGGAAAACATAAGTTTGAGTAGATGGCCTATATCTGGGTGAATTGCTGGACTATTAGAGTGTTTTAGAAGTAAGTATCAAAACAAAGTGGCAAGTTTGGCTCTCCATACAACACTACACTGTACACAGGCTAACCATACCCAACATAAATAATGCCAAATCTGGCTCTCCATATACACTACTACACTGGACACAAGCTAACAACACCCATCACTAATAGTGGCGAGTTTGGCTCTCCATATAACAACACTACTACACTGGCTACAGGCTAACAACTCTCGGCACAAATAGTGGTGAGTTTGGCTCTCCATACAACACTACACTGGATACGAGCAAACAGCACGAATAGTGGCGAGTTTGGCTCTCCATACAACATTGGTAATTTGCTACTCAACTTTTAACATTCTAAAAGACAAATATTCACATAACATTTCTGCATGGTTCTCTATGCAATGAAAATGCAATGTGCTGAAGAGCAGTTAATCATATTTAAAGATCCAACAAAAAAATTCGTTAAAATTATTCACAGAAGTTTTCGGGAACACCATTTTTCGAAATTATTAATCTTCAAAATATGATTTTAAAGCTTCATTAAAATCATGAAGAAGGATTGTATATTTAAAAAGCAAGTTAAATTACTAGAAATCCAAATAGAAACAGAGGTTGCAGAGTGAAAGAAATCTCTAGTAAAGTTTTCAAGTGGCACCACCATCTTGATTGAATTTACTAATAGACAAGTAACCCTGACCAACTGTCAAATATATCACAACAATTCCAAATCATTACACAAGACACCAACAAAACTGAGTTGGGCTCGATGCACTATCTATCCAGCCTTGAAAATAATTCCAGTTTGGTATTATCTAACTGAGAGAGTTGTGAATTGTGTGACGGCTCCCTGGCGAGAGGCACAAGAATCCAAAGTGAGAGTTCTATCAAATTAACTACGACTAGGTTATGCTGCACAGACAAGGAAAGGTTTCTGAAATTCCCCACGCCCAACCATCGTCTGAGATGTATTCACTACAAGATACCCGCTAACAAGGCACTAATTAAAATGAGGGTGGCGCACCAAAAGTCGTTAATCATCCAATCCCAGGTAATTGCAAAGAATCTACGCCCCTACATCTGTCTACTGCCCGTTGCTTGCAGTATTTAGATGAACATAAACACCACTCACAAGCAGAAGACACAATTCCATCTATTCCTAGTAACAGTTAAGTTTTATCAATAGCAGCAGACTATCACGAGCAACTAAATGTAGATTCATGCTATTTCTTTAACACCTTAGACAGAGGGAGGTGAGACAATTCAATACAAGTGTTTCAAAATATGATGGGAGAATAACAAACAAAAATTTGTTAATTGAGTGCTTTATGTTGCAGCGGGAATATTTCACCCATACGCAACAACAAATGAGATTCTCATTACAGTAAGTTAAAATATTAGGAAATAGAAAAATGTTAAAGATTTCTTTTAAATATGGCTTCTAAATTTATGCGATAGACAAAAAAATAAACCAGTGGCCCAAAATAAATAAATCTAAGTATTGTAAATACCATTACTGTTAATGGAGTTTGAAAAGCTTAATCTCAAATATTTATTCAATTTATTTATTTAGGATGTTAAAAAGCTTAAGATACATATTTTCAATTAATGTGCCAAATTATATATATTTTGTATTTCTTTAAATGTCCATAACCATATTTTAATATAGCATGTTAAAAAGCTTTAGACCACACAAAAGCTACACATCTTTTCAATGCTAAAAATTCGTCTTATTTCTTTAAATGACCACAATTACATTTTAATATCACTACAATAAATGACCATCCCACATCTTCCAGTTATTTGTACAGAACAACATCAATTGAGCATCTCAGGCATGGCAACATACAATTGTGATTTCAACAGAAAACAAGCCTGGGGTCTGGGGACTGCAGGTCCCAAGCCACATCCAGGTCAAATAAATCGACCCCATGACAAATAATCAGTGGATTTCCACAAATCTGCTGAATATTGCCATGCCTCGCATCTCTCAGTTACATTCTGTGGATTTGCGGAATACTGCATCTCCCACTTACGTTCTGTTTCTTCACTTGAAGGTTAACGGTGGTCAGATCCTTTCCGAAGTCCTCGGACGTGATGACCTGGGTCTCGAGCTGGTTGATCCATCCGTCAATGTCGTCGCAGCTCTGCTTGTAGAGGACGGCGCGGTTGGCGTCGAACAGCTTCTCTCCCTTCGTCTTGCTGGTGGTCTCCAGTTCGTTCCACTGCTTGTTCAGTGTAATCAGCAGTGGCTCCAGCTGTTCGCGAACCTCAGGCTTCTCTCTCATCATACTATCACCTTCCTGGAAATACAGAAATTTGATTAATTTTTCATCATCTCTCAATGTTCAAATTTCAATCATAAAAACATTAATTCTCTTTCTGTTTGTCAATTTCAAATGTTATTGAAAATGTCATGAAACAAGAAACAGAGAAACAAATTCTGAAGAAGTCTGAATGAATCATGGATAAATAGCCATGATTAAATTTAAATTACAAGTCATTATCTGAAAGTAGGGCATCAATAACTTGTAAACATATTGATGCCCTACTTTTAAATAATGGTACTTGATGTTCCTATGTTTGGCGCTCAGCATTTTGCTTTGTTTTAATTGGGGTTTAGAGCTACTTTCAAGATTCTTTCACTCATATCACGGCTTGTCAGTTTAGGGTAGGAAGAAACCTGCAACATCCGTAGACCTGAATGTTGCAGTAAACCTGCAAGCACTGGCTAGTACTGACAGACCAAGGATGATATCTGCATTGCCACGGTACAGACAGCGTATCCTATCATTCATTCAATCATCTTTATTCTCTTAAGCCACACATGGTGGTACAATCATCATGATAGCATGGTCGGATGTACACACAATACTGTTTACATTAGTATTCAGAAGAATTAAGTTGCTCATTATGCATTCAATTTTGCAATAGTTTCTATGATAATGCGTATGAAACGTGATAAACTCTTGATTATTTGTATGTTATTAGTACTTAGTAATTTCTTGAAAGATAACATAATAGTAAATTTTAAATATTTGTTTGGCACATATAATTTCCTTGCATTTATGAAATATTCACATCTAAATAGGTAATGGAATTCGTCGGCTCAGCGCTCAGCAGAAAAGGCACTCAGCAGAAAAAGGGAGTATAGAAAAGACTCGTTGGATCGATATCAGTAGATGTGTCTGATATGCATGTGTCAGCATGATATTCTGGACAGTGAGATAGCACTATTACCTAATATATAACAGTGAGAACTAGTACAGCTTCACATAGTGATCTCACCTGCATGAGACGGTCCAGTCTCTCCTTATTGGCATTGATCTCAGATTCGAAAGCTTGATGTCTCATGTACTTGCTGTGCAGGTTCTTGGCATCTCGGTATGTCTCATCCTGGGCTGCAGCCATCTTATCAGCTAACCAGTCGCTCAGCTGAGAGAGAGAAAAAAGATATCACACAATTGAATTAATTGTGTTAGTGAATAAACAACTTTTGTTGATATGGACTGCTTTCTCTAGACAGAAAGTCATGAAGTGAAAAAAAAGAAGAAGGAATTTGAAGTGATGATAACCGTAAAAAATGGTATCATTTGCTGGCCAAATGCATATTCTTCATCGTCCTATCTACCGCTATGCATAATATTCCAACTACACTTTTTTGTCCAGAGCATCCTTAAAATAATATCCTCCACTTACACCCACCATATTTGACACGCTGTCCAAAAACCTACTCCAAATACCGTCTCACAGTAGCCCTTTCCAGAAGGAATTAAACAAATGTTAATTCTCAAAACCCTCCAGCCGCAACCCATTCTTACACCCACCTATTTTAATACTCAGTTATGTGCACCCCCACCCACCTAGAGCCCCACTTCATCACACATCCAGGCCCCTACCCCAGATCCACTCCCACCCTCCTAGATACCCATACACAGATCCAGCCCCACCACTTTCAAAGCCTCACCTCCCACAAATCCAGCTCCACCCCTCACAGATACAGCCCCACCCTCCACAAATCCAGCCCCCACCTTCCTCATCTCATCATTCTCCCACAGATCCAGCCCCACCGACATAGATCCCCACTTTCCTCATCTCATCATTCTCCCACAGATCCAGCCCCACCCCTCCTATAGATTCTTCATGGCAAATGGGTTCCCCCAGCAGCGTTAAACTCCATAATCACTCCTACAGATCCGGCCCCACCTTCCCACCCCACACACACACAGATGCAGCGCCACCCTCCTCACCTCATCCGTCTCCTGTAGGAACTGCTGCAGCATCTGCTGATCCTTGAGGCGTTCTAGCTGATCGTCTGCTCGCTGTCTGTTGCTGCATCGTCTGTAACAACCCATCAACACGCTGACATTACACACTGCCTGCACTATCAAACACTATCACACAAGTTCGCTAGCTACAGAGATGTGATGAGTTTTCAAATAAAAATAAAATACTGACATATTTAAGTTCACTGTAGTAGAAAGCTATAGATTGGGAAAATGTTACGTCTCTTTAGAAGTCTGCGAAACTGCGACTACATCCAAAAACATTGACAGGTAACCGATAGAGGTGTTGCCAATTTTACAGAGACTGACAATTTTATCTTGTTTCGTCTTTGAAATGTAGCAAGATTTAGGATGTTTATGTCTATTTCTGTTTACAAAATAAAAACACATGTCATACAGTTAACTCCATAATTTATCTGTCTAAAATCAAATACAAGCCTGAAAAGTTGACCGATATGGATACAGATCTGCCAAAAATATGCAAGTCACTCTTTCAAAAGCAAAATGAAAAGTCTTAAAAAATAATTCTATCCTATTTCAAACCACAGGGAAAGAGTTGGGAGTCTTAACATCACAATGTGACTTTAAAATCCCATATGGACAATGTTCAATTGTTCAATCGGGAAATATTCCCATCCTGATGCAGTGCACATTTAAATATTCTGATGTAATATCATCTCTTGTTGGTGTGGATGCACCGACCAATCAATTGACTGAATTTGACACATTCCACATCGTAATGCGAAACTCACGGTACCTAAAGCTTCACTGCAGTGCCAACTTCCAGACGTAATCTCCTGGCACTTAAACACTGACTAGAGCAGGCTGTGTGGAGCTAGTACGATAGGGTAGCTTTGGTGCACTCGCCACCCACTCTGCAATTGGCTGGATTCAAGGGCGGCAGTGTACATTTACGAGATACAACACAACACGTGAAGATAGGAGATACTGGTATGCTGTTGACACTGAAATCTGTCTGGATAGGAATATCTTCATTAACTGCCTACAAGTGTTTGTCAATGTCACTGGCAGACTGTCAACACATTAACAGTGAGAACATACACATGGAACCGTGGTTTGGAATGCTCCATAAATTATAGGTGCACTGCCAGATTAGTTTGTGGAACTAGTTTTAGACATGTTTAGGGTATTTCTTTTTTATTTACATGTAGTGACACAAAGAGTGGCCAGTTGATATCATGTAATTATTATATTTACTCAAACATAATTTGTTAATTTGTACATCTAATAGGCATTAGTGAAATTTGGAATGCATAAGGATAATCTTAGTAATTTATTATTTTCTGTTCGCCATATGCTACACACAGGTGTTAAAACTTCCAATCAACCTAATAATTACAGGACATTTAAACCAAAAAAAACCATCATTTCCAAACAAGCCAAAAAATTACAATAAATCTTTGAGTACAATTTAATGCTCAAGTTTTGTTCACAAATCCCCATATAAAACTTTAGCTTGAACATGAAACCATACTCAAAAAGTTCCGCAATCTCAGAGCCAGATATCTTCTTTATATGCGACTCATTTAGACGAACAATCTTCTGAAGACGAAATATTTAAACATAATCAATCTTTACCTTTCATTGATGTTTTCTGCCTTCTTGTGAATCTTGTCTGCTGCAAGGTTATTCTCATCAATCAGCCGGTTGGCAAATTGCAGCACGGCGTTGATCTTCTCATCATTAGCATCCATGGTTGTGATGAAGGCTTCGTGAGATTTGATCATATTCTCCGCTTGTTGCACGGAATTCTACAAGGATAAGCACAAATTTTATTTCAAAATCCTACTAGATATAAAACAACATCCCCAGCACCTACAATGTCAAAGAAAATCCAATTAGAAGCAAGAGACAAATTGTTTTGTTTGTTTGTAATATGATATTTAAAATACAAAGATGAAATGACGACACAAGACAGTGGGGAATGTAACTATGATAAATGACTGATTGATGTAAACTGATGTACGTATACATTATTTACAAATATATCGATCCCTATGTGAAAGCATACTTTGGTTTTTATCTTATCCTATGATATCAGTGCATTATCTTCAGTTATTAACAGTAATGTTTTTGCCCACAATGATATATTGAATTAGAGTTTTTAGTCGCTGCAGGAATATTTCACCAATACGCGACGACCAATAATGAGAGATAAACACTGATGCAAAACACGACAAGAGTTTATGGAAAAGCTGAACACAACTGGTCCCATTTTCACAAACAATACCGTTATTATTAGATCATAGATACAGATGTAAAAAGAAGAAAAAGAAAGAATATAAAAATAGATGTCATTCCTTTCACAAAAATACAGATTACAGATTAACTACAAAAAAAAGCAGTCTGATCAAATTAGATCAGAATAAAGGAAGAAAAACCAACTTCGAATTTAGATTCTACAATTTCAGTGAATAAAAATCAATAATTGCAGCTATAAGAAAGCTATGTATATTTACAAATCCTTTTTTTTTTCATCACATATTTCAGCACTAAGTAGCATATATACCAAGCTTTTTCAGATTCAAACAAATAAACAAAACTAATACAATTTACAAATAGCTTATACAAGTTACAAAAGAACATGATCATTGCTTGTACAAATTCTACAGTATACTGACTGATTCAGTTATAAAGCCACAATATTTATTGTGCTGTCAAAGACCGTGTTGACATAAATTGATTGTTCATATTATAAGTCGTCTTCAGTGTTAACTATCAGCCTACGACTACTAGTTATTACAGAATATATGTTCATGCAATAGTGTTGATGGAAGCTCTACAGTTTACGATTTAGCACTGTGAGCATAGGCCTAGTGTATGGAGTGTAGCACAGTATACATACTCATTATTATTATTATTATTATTATTATTATTATTGCTATTAATCCATCCAGGTCAAATATTCAAGCAAAATACAAAAACATCATAGTCCTTCTAACTATTAGATATCAAACTTACAAAACATGGGAAGAAAATGAATAATCTCCTAAAAAGCTTTTTTAACATGAAACTAAAAACTAATGCACCAATAAGCAGCAGTTTAACCCAGGGGACAATACATACTCAAAAAATATATACCTAGATTAGATAAAAGGGTTCATATGTACTATATCCAAATTGGTTTCATAAAATAAAAAATAAATAAATCAATGAAAGAATAACTGGTCAGTTAATATTTCTGCAAAAGCAGGAGTGAAATGATGAATAATGAAATGAAATCATGAAATTCACACAGACGAGTATAGCTGTAAAATTCAGTCACACATGAGATGACGAGGCAGACCAAATTGAAATGAAGAGTCCGAGATGGACATGACATTTATATAGTAGTGACAATGCTGTCACACAATAAGATGGATGAGCAGACAGAAAATGAAATGAATCATGATGACAAGCCCAGGTAAAGTACGGGATGAATCTGAACAATAACATTAGTGATCGTAGTTAGAGGTCAGGGGTCAATGGGTCCATGTACAATTATTCCTGGACCCATTAACTAATATTTCAAAATTAACAATTATTCAAAACATGGAAACACTTCGGATGTTTTAATTTTTTTAAATTGTAATTTCAACCATGGAAAATGAGAATTAATTGGAAACATTTGTCATTTATTATTTGTCAATTTGAGTAAATGTTATTGATGCCACTTTAATGAATATGTGAATATATATATAATATACATACATTATAGGTATAATATTTGCATTAGTGATACAAGTATACACATCATTTTACATATGATATACATGCCACTACATGCAGAAAGTAGGCATCAAGTAAAATATTAGTTTATCACTGATGTTTAGTTCAGATTCATCCAGCTATCTTGTTTCTGGCTCATGCATGGTTGGTTTTCGGGGACCTGCTAGGGCAAAATGTACCACTGCTTTTTTGGGTCTGGCCAAAAATTGATTCTCTTTTTTTTACATTTAAACACAAGTTGTGTTTTATTCCCACCAAAATTGAAAATTACTCCATAAAATTTATAAAACATAATCATAAAAATAAGAAGGAAATAAGACATTTTCAATGACTTGAACATTTAGAATGAAGCTTTTCAATGAGTGACATTTAGAATGGAGTTTTGAATCTGACCGAGCCCATGAAAAACAGCGTTACTATTTGACCACACATGCACACTTTATGAAGTCGCATGCATTGTCGATATGGATAAGCTAAAGACTACCCGATCATGACCGTTATGTTACCTGTCGGTCTAGTAGCCCCACTGTGGTCTGTACAACGGAACAGGGATCACAATACATTAACATACACACAGAGTCAGCTCCACCTTCCCTCTGGGTCCACTTGACCCCACCCTCAGTCCAACCTTTGACCCACAGTATTTGCTATGCCCCCTTCGTTTTCCCGAATTTATAGTAAACTACTGTACCATGTTAACATGAAAATGGCGTATACCCCTCCCCGCCAATAGTAACATTAAAATGGTTTCCACCTCTCCCAGCCAATAAAACCTGCCCTGCATTCAGCAAGGCAAGTATACATTCTCAGTAGTGTGTTTGATACTGGAAAATACTTAGCATTCTCACTGAATGCAAACCTATCACACCATGCCCCAACATTAACCATTGCTGCCTGTCAAACCAATAGCTATAATACACTCATATATTCTCCACAGGGTTTTCCTATGCGAATGTTCCGATGCCTGGTCTAATATGCACACAATTAGTGATAGTATATGCACACAATTAGTAATAGTATAACAATGGTCTCAAAAGTTGCATTCAATAACGCAACCGTTGAGAATGCCCCAAATTTGAATTCAGTGCACAGTTTATCTAAAGGCTTGCCCGCCAGTTTCTTGACCATTTTCGGTTATTGAATGCACCCCTGGCCTGCATTCCAAGAAATAATTGCACCAGTAGTCAGGGTATAAATCGAAGTCATTTCCTGCTGTATTAAAAGCGTCATGCAAGCTCTTATTTGTGCCCAGACTACAGTACAACCCTTTCGTGAAACACCTGGATCCCACTATAATTCAACCCATTTTCCCAGTTCTGTATATTCGATATTGAAAGATGCCCCCGTAATTATCAACACATGCCCCTCTGGTTAACACATGATCAATACTGCCTGGTTACAACAGGTCAAACACAAACTACAACCGGTATCATGTGCGGCTACACCACAGCACCACAATCACAGGAGTTGCAAACCATCTTAGTACTACGGGATGTGTGTCTGTAGCCATATACATGGAAACTGTTAGTGTTTTCAAATGTTCACACGTCTTAGCAAACTATTAGTGATGAATAACAAACGTGACGACTGTTGTGACTGGAAACTTGTGATAAAAAAAGTAAACAGGAAGTAATGTCTCGACGCTTACCGGGACGTCCTCCTTCGACAGGAAGTTCTCCTGCTGGTTGAGGAGGACCTCGGCCTGCTTGGCGTCACGCAGGAACATCTGAGGACAAAAATATTATTATTACCAGGACAAAAATATAATAACCATGAGGACTTAATATTATTACCATGAGGACTTAATATTATTACCATGAGGACTTAATATTATTACCATGAGGACTTAATATTATTACTGTGACGACGAAATATTATTACCAGGACAAAAATATTATTGTTGTTGTTGTTTTGGGGTTTAAAGCAACTTTCAAGATGCTTTCACTATCATGGCTTGCATGCATATGTACTGCTACTTGTAGTAATCTGGATTTCCACCAGCTTTTATAAATAGTGCTCACTGGAATATCATGCTGTAGATAGAACATGGATACCCCACTCAGACACAGTTTACTGATCCCGGCCTACCTGTCCTTGCGTTACCCCTTTAATGCTAAGTGGCAATCAGGGGAACAACAAGTACCATCTTTTAATGTATTTTGGTGACACAACAAGGGATCGAACCCGTGACCTTCCGCACTCCGGGCCGACGCTCTAATGGAGGCGGTCAAAAATATTATTACCACGAGGACAAAACTATTTTTACCAAATGGGCAAAAATTAAATAATGTGATATTTAGCCATCTAAGAATATTATATGTAATGGAAAATTATTTTGATTGGATTTCAAAAACGTAAATTGTTCTTTTTCTTTTATTGTTTTGAGTTGGGATTTTATGCTAATTTTCAAGATATTGCTCATGCAGCTCGTCAGTTTCTGGCATTAAGAAACCTGCAACACGTGGCTATAGAGCGCATGTGTTGGCTATCGGGTGGTCGATCATACCTGTTGGTTGAGTGACTGGGAAAGAAGTTGCTGTCGGTTGTCCCACATCTGGTGGAGTTCCTTCCAGCCGTCATCCAGGGCAATCAGCCTCTACAACAACAAATACATCCCATTAGAGTTAAACAGTGAGACTACTTCACTGTGGCCAGTGAGGAAGTTTTCCATGTTAGGTACTTGTGCATCAAATTGGACTAAGTTTTTTTGCTACAGTATGTGAAACAGTTGTTTTTTTAATTCTGTGAACACTCCAGGAAATATAATGGTACCCTGACATCGCATACCTGCTAACTTCCAACCAGAGAAACATAACAAAATATCCGATTTACAAACATCCACTGACCTGTTCCAGGAACATGTACTGCGGGTCCTTCTCGCCCTCCTTGATGACGTTGTCTCCGAAGGCCTTGATCTTGCCGTACTCGGGCGCATAGGCGTCGATCTCTTCCTTCAGCTGCTGGTGCTGGTTCAGTAGCTTCTCGGCATCGGCCAGCGAGTTGGGGACGTCCTCGGAGGCGATGGCGGTCTGTGTGCGGGACAGCCACTGCTGGAAGTGGTCCAGGCTGCCAAGGAACCGTTGCAGCTCTCCGGCCTCGCCCAGCTTCTCGTCGCGCTCTTGGAGCTGTTGGCGTTAAGAATATAACATATGTATGACAAGATTAAGATGTATCTTTTCCTGTCTCACTAAACCTAACTCCTTCATCTTTGTCTAATGTAGTGCCACGAGCATGTGTATGGCATGGAATAGGCGCAGTATAAATGTGCATTACTGTATGAATGAATTAGTGCTTTATGCCGCAGCGGGAATATTTCACCCATACGCAACGACAAAGGTACATTACTATTATTATTATTATTAATAGTTGTTATTATATGAATTACAGCTAAACGGTACTCGATGGACAAATAACTTTTGCTTCTCCCACGCTGCAGTGATCTTCCATAATACTTCACAGACTCTCCTCCAATAAACACAATGAGCAGGCACTGAACTACAAAACTTTTTTCAGAGTACATTTCATGCTCAACTCAAATTCTGTATGGGGATTTATGAACAAAACTTTGAGGAGCATGAAATTGTATTCAGAAAAAAAGTTTTGTATCCTTGGAGGCTGGATTCTTTAAAAAAATGTCTTGCTCACCATATCTTTGAGATCCATCCATACATTATTGATCTCGGCGATCTTCTCGCGGATTGCTTGAGCCTCCTCTGGCTTCTGTTCCTGTAATTTCTCTGCCTCTCCATGGAGACTCTCAAGCTGAAAGGAAATGCACCTCATTTGTGATTTTAATCTGATAAAAAAGAATCATCTATATTATTTTATTTATTTATTTATTTTTATTTGAATTAGTGCTTTACGTCGCAGTGGGAATATTTCACCCATACGCGACAAAAAATAATTCTGCATCAAGTGTAACTGAGGGAGTTATCGCTTAACATGGCAGCAGGAATCTTTCAACATAAGCTTAACAGATCAGCAGAGTAAATACTTGCTAAGCACATTTGATTTTAGATTGTTCAATGTTTGATGATACACCTAGCATTTGCTATATTAACATTTGCTTTCCGTACCGACAAGTTCCATAAATGGATAATAAACCCTGTCTAGTCATGAAAGGGTTAATGGACAATAAAAAGAAAATAACTCCATACCTTGACCTGGATGGCCGCCAGGTCTCGTTCCATGCCACTGAGACGCCGCTGGAATGTCATGACACCGGCCAGGTCATTTCCTAGATCGTCGGTGGATTCGATGATCTTCTCCTTCTCGTGAATCCAGCTCTGTTCACAAAGAATGTGAAGTCAGTGACAATGTGGAGTAATAACAAGAATAATAGCTTTTTCTTTTCTTTTTCTTTTTCTTTATTGGGGTTAGAGTCGCTTTCAAGATTCTTTCACTTATATCACGACTTGTCAGTTTAGGGCAGGAGGAAACCGGCAACGTCTGTAGCGCTGAATGTTGCAGTAAACCTGCGAGCATCGGCTGGTACTGACAAGGCCAAGGATGATAACTGCATTGCCAC
>JAUTBT010018213.1:0-21794 GCA_032361225.1 Lepetodrilus schrolli
GCCAGGGGCATCCAAGAAAGTTCCTGCCCATAAGGTTTGTGCAGAGCATTCTTGGGGGGGGGGGGGCAACTTGGGAGGGGGGAACGGTTTGGGAGGGGGGAGGCAGGACAACTTGGGAGGGAGACAGGTGGACATGGGAGGGAGACAGGAGGACATGAGATGAAGGGAGATCTCGAATATGATATTTCAGTGATATTGTGATCAATTAACAATTGGTGGAGACTATGCAAAAGCTACCATGATTAGATATATGCAAGATTCACAAGTCATTGATGGTACACATGAAGTAAGGGAGACAACTACATTGCCCTACATGTGAAACTATTCTTCAAATCTACAATGGCCTGTAGATGGGATTGATGGGATTAAAACGTCATGGTCAAATGTGCTACCAACTACATTATCATAACATTGCCACACATTTTCACATTACAATACTGGGGTGTGTTCAATAACTGCGAATGTTCAAGAATGCTCTTTGTCACTTGCTGCGAGTATTTTGAGAATATTGGACACATTACATAGAGGTCTACTCGCCACTTTTTGCAAGTGGTTGCAATGTGTTCACAAGCATTCGAGAAACCTTTCGACCATTCCTGTTATTGAGCTCTGCCCTGGACGGATGAATGGATGGATGAATGGATGGATGAATGGATGGATGAATGGATGGATGAATGGATGGATGAATGGATGGATGGATGGATGGATGAATGGATGAATGGATGAATGGATGGATGAATGGAAGGATGAATGGATGAATGGATGGATGGATGAATGGACGGATGAATGGATGGATGAACGAGAACACCATTAATTAACACTACAGAAAGTTAGCAAGATCTCTACAACATATTTAATACAGTCATAAGCAGTGCTACGAGGGTCAGCTATATAGAAATATTAAACCACCGCACATGAAGGCAAACTATGACCTGATGATCCATTCATACTGTTAACTAATGCCCCAGTAATAGTGTCATGTGTTGGCCGCGCCATTGTCATCCGTTTCTGACCCCCACGACGTTGTTGCCACATTATGCAGAATAGGCCGCTAATTTTGAACGTGTCCAGTTCACGTTTTGTCACGTTTGCTCATGTTTCATCCACATTGTGCCACATTGTAGCCACATTGCAGCCACGTTTCACATTTTGTAATGTAGCTAAACGTGACGACCAAAACGTGACACGACGACTGCGGCACAAGGAAAGCATCACTACCAATAAACTAATGTTACATGAAGAATATATTATTAACATAATAAGGATGGCCCTTTCAAGATGTAAACAATCTTATGAAATATATATATCCTGATGTGGAATATTGTATGAAGTATAAAACAGGAAGTGATAGTTTTGTCTAAAGGTGAGTGTGTTCTTAACAAATGTAGATTTTACTGTTCATTGTTAAACTCATCAAATCACAAGATTTACAGCATTGTTAAATCATTCAATACAAACTACATAACAAACATGTCAGCATGCTAATGAAAGACCATTTGAAAGATGACAAAGCTGACGATCAATATATTATGAAATATAATATTTACACTCGTATAACAACATGCGATACCTGATCTGACTTCTCCACAGACAATGACATCGAAAACAATTCTGTAAATCAGGAAATTAATGCGAGCATGATATTAATGCGAACGATTGGTGTATGGCCGTATTTAATTCCTACGCATTTTGTAAAATAATGAAAGGTAGGTCCGGGGAAAAATATGAATAGAGGCCTGGTCGATCGCATTTAATTGTTGTCGCATTTATGTCTAAAAGCTTGGGGTCGCATTAAATTAGTGACGCATTAATTTCCTGATTTACAGTACATAGTAAACAAAACAATTTGATAATTGAATGGGGTAACTATGTTGCATATGTGTACACGTATATTTAATGTGTCACTTTTGTAAATTAAGATAGCATGAACAGTCTCATTAAACATATTTAATAGGATAAATTTTAAAACAAAAAGATACACCATTTACAAACAATAAAAGGAGGTCAATTTGAAAACAAATATTAATTTAAAACTGTGTTGTACATGTGAATCGTAGAATAGTTTGATAATGTTCATCACGTTAGAAATATTAAATACCAATATGATTTACTTTACATTATTTGAAAGTTCTGAATCACAATTGCTAGTACAGAATTACTAAATACATGTACTAATACACGTACATATACACCTACACTTATATAGGAAATGACAGACACATACACTTTAATGTTTGTTATCACAGCATGCACTTTGACCTCTAGATACAATGTGTACAAGTACAACTTTCAGCGGAATGATTCTGATGTGTTTCATAAAACAAATTAGCAATGTAGTCAAATAAATAGATATTTACCCTTGTGTCTTTAGACCTAAGATATCATCAATATCTTTTATTTTGGATAAGCATTGTAATATGCAAGGCTTTGCAGAGCATAATACATAGTGTAGCCCAATTGCAGGATATTAACAATATCTAAAAACACAAGCATAATACTAGTAATCTATTTATGTCAATCATTTTACTAGCTAAACGTCGATAGCGACAACATGACTAAGGATACGAGAATCTGACAGCTGTTCGCTACCATGGTTACATACGCTTGTCAATCCATGTCAGCTATAATGGGGGTACATGGACATTGAGCGTAATACCCCACTGCAATAGCCAATCAGCATCTGACATTCTTGCGTGAGGTAGAATATGGCATCACAAAGGATGTTCCAGTTTCATTTGCATATTATGCCTCGCCCAACAGATATCAATAGTGGATATAGTAAGTATCAGTTGCCTTTATTAGGCTGAGATCTTGCCTCATTGCATAATATTATCATGATTAATTCCATATTATTTAAATAATAAATATCTATCAAAATTATCATGCTAATCAGGAAATATATTTTTTTATTTATTTATTTTTAAATTGAGGTTTAGTGTCGCTTTCAAGATTCTTTCATTTATATCACAACTTGTCAGTTTAGGGCAGCAGGAGACCAAGGATGATAACTGCATTGCCACTCTACAGACATCACATACTATCAATATCACGTCAGAAAGGTAACTTTCGCGAACATTGATGCCGGATCCCTGGGGCGGGATTTGAACCTGGAGCCTTGGCTCCGAAGTCCAACTGTTCTACCACTGCGCTACCACCCACCCCTAGGTGGCAGGTAACTACATGGATATTGATAAAAACGTAAACATAAATCCTGATGTCACCAATAACAACTCATTAATAATAAAAAATAAAATCATTTATATTAGTATATTTAGAATAGCCACTAAATGATACATGATGCATCTGAACATTGTATGAAATACCTTTGAATATGTCGATTTCTATCTGTGACAAATCACATAAAGCACATACTTCAGATTTCTGTATTCTTGTTGCTGACACAGGTAATGAATCAATGGCCGGTGCACTTTATGGATGGCGCAGATTAATAGAAAAGATAACATTACATTTAGGGGTTTGTTGAACAAATATAATCCAACGAATGAAGACACAGACCTGAATTATGACTTCAATTGGGGAATTTTGACAACAGTGAATAGCAGGCAACAATAATTGCAAGTTAAAATATTAAATTTGAATATTTGAATTTGCTATGAAGCTTTCCACACTATTTCAGTCATACAGCATAGATTTGTTCATAAATGTGCCTGCAACAGCCAGAGACGTGTTCAGGAGTGCGTAAACTCGCGTGGAGTATCCCCGAGATTTTCGCATCTTGCCCTATGGAATGGCTGTCGCCAATTGAAATCGTTGAGGCAAGTTCCCGTGTGTACTCGCGGATTTGCGCGCTCTTGAACAGGTCTCTCGGTTAAGGCAGATAAAAATTACGGATTACCGGATCCATACTGATCTTTCACACATGTGATATGGGTCTCCAATCACAAGGGAGATGCTGACCTCCAGACTGGATTCAAACTACATCTCCTGGGATTGGCATCCCGACGTGCTACCCAGTTGTGCTATAACAGGCCTGATAAACAAATATGTACAGCACCTGACTAATACATGCTACGAACACAACCACTAGTTATCACATGGAACATATCAGCTTGAGCAGGGAAACATCAGCTGTACATCACGGAAATATCAAAAGCCATTTAACCCTCTCCATGCTGAAGGCAACTGGAGAGGTGCTGATGAGCCGTGTCTTATTCAGCAGTTTGCACAACGTCCTCTTGGACAAATCTACTTCTGAAAAGGCAATTAATATTACACGTAAATATAGTGGCTATGGTGAGCTACGTTAAAGTCTACAAACATACGATGCTTTGACTCTTTATCAGCTGCAACTGTGCTGATCATCAGAATCTGGTTTGTTGCCTAGCACCAGTACAGTCAGGCTAGCTGGGACACAAATACTCCAATCCACAGAGATCATGGTTCTGGCATTCCAGGAGCCTGCAACAAGTATCACACTCTCCAAAGAACCTCATAATTAATAGTCTCATACTCCATGAAAATATACTCATACTTCAAGAACCGTAGTCTCATTCTCAATGAACCTGTGTACCATCTCATAGTCCAGGGAGCTGTACCTAAGCTTACACTCCAGGAAGCTATGTAGACTTGTACTCCAGGAACCATAGTCTCATGCTTCAGGAACCATAGTCTCATGCTTCAGGAACCATAGTCTCATGCTCCGGGAACCATAGTCTCATATAGCCGTCACTTTCCTCATAGTTCTACATCAGCTCTGTGACCAGTGAGATGTTTGCAGAGCAACAGTCAGTTAAGTCTTCTATTGTACATCAATCATCCTTGTGACCGATGATGCATCATTGATGCCGTTGACCGATGATGCATCAATCATCCCATTGACCTATGTGCATCCCACTGAGCTATGGTGCATCAATCATCCCACTGACATAAGGTGCATCATTAATTCAATTGAGCTATGGTGCATCAATCATCCTTGTGACATATGGTGCATCATTCATGCCAGTGACCGATGCTGCATCATTCATCCCATTGACCTTTGACACATCTATCATCCCACTGAGCTATGGTGCCTCATTCATCCTGTATAAGAGTGAGTTTCCTCATGAGGTTGTTGATCAGCTCGGCCTGTGGGGTGGAGAGCTTGACCACCTGAATGGGGGTGTTCTGACTGGGCTGGTCCTCCGGCCATTTCACCTTGATCTGGATGGTGTTCTCCTTCCGCTCCCACAGGATCTCAGAGTACTTGTAGGACAGCAGCATCATCTGAACAAGAAGGGAGGTAATTAGGTGTTTATGGGAGGCCTGGGTGGTGCGTTCAGGCTGCACTACATTTTCATCAAAATAGTGACTGGCTGAACGGGTTCGGAGGAAAATAGCAGGAAATCAGTGGGCGCATGCGTCCAGTCAATTCGCTTAATGATTTTGGTTTTCCTACAAAACACTACTGGCTGAATGGCTTCTGTAGTACTACATGGTACTTGGTAGTAAAAAGTAGTGCAGCCTGAATGCACCCCTGGCTACACAATATCAGAGTATTTTACTTGCAGCAGGAATACACATAGTACAGAGATACAGGAATACACATAGTACAGTACAGAGATACAGGAATACACATAGTACAGAGATACAGGAATACACATAGCACAGAGATACAGGATTACACATAGTACAGAGATACAGGAATACACATAGTACAGAGATGTAGTTCACAATTCCCATAACGTTTGGGGAATAGGAAATAGAAATGCTTGAAAGAAAAACTTTTTTTTAATTACTGTTCTTTATTTCTTAATAGGGGTTTACAGCCACTTTCAATATTACTTTACTCATAAACAGCTGGACAGGTTGCAGAAGTACGAACAACACAACGCAGGTAGTTACAAGTGTTGCAGTAAACATACGACCACTAGTTAGTACTGACAAAGTGTTCATAAGCAGCGCGATGATTAACGCAAGTAAGCAAGAAATAGGGCTCGCTCTGACTGATATTAATATCCAAGAAAAAATGTAATTGCTAGGTTACCTTGTTCTCCATGCTGATGAAATGTATGCCGACATCATTGATGCCGATATGGCACAAAGTCTGAAAACCTGATGCCTGAAATTAAACAACCGTTCATGTGATCAAATAACTGGCCAATAGCCATCATTCTCAATCATCGTAATTAATGTTCGACTCAAACAGGTATTTAACGTTACTTGGCCAGTGTTTTTTATATATTGTGAATACTCTAATTCATATACCTCGTCGACACTGGCGCCATATTAGTAGGAATATTCTATTCTAGCTGTTTCATAGCAACACCAAATTCAACAGTAGATGTCAGCAATTAACCAGTCGCGAGCAGTCAGTCTCCTAGCAACAGTACACATCAGCCAATACAGCTACACTTAAATTTGTGCTGTGACTCGGTTTACTATGCAGAAATGTCCGTCAAACATAATATTACTAAGGGAAGCATAACACAAGTTACAAGTTTGTATTCATGTATAAATCACATGTGAAATCATGTCAACAGGATTTGATTGAATTAAGTGTTTTTCATAGTAGGGGGAATATTTAACCCATACGCGCCTGTCCTGGATCTACGCTATGGATCTGTTTGCATGCTTGACACATGGCAAAGCTTGACGGACATTTCAGGGGGCTTGGGCTTCATGATAGGTCAATTTACTGAAGGCCACAGGATGCTGACTTCAGCGGATACACGCGCAGGTCTTACATCAGCGTGCTGTCTGGGTCGACTGCCCGGGGGGGAGGTGAGCAGGGTGCCAGTGAAGAAGGCGGACCCGTACAATGTCAGGTAGTGGCAGTGCGACAAGAACTTCCGCTTCAATGTCTGAGAAAATTAAAATATTGCCATTACTTTCCATCGTATTATTATGTATGAGAATTACACAGGCTTACAAAAGATTTGTTACATGTTTGCTGCTAAGTATAAATATTAATAATATGTTTACTATATCCACACTCGAAAGCATGCTCAACGTGCTGCATCCCACAAAACGATTGTAGTGCTACACTAATTGGTTTAATGCTTTACGCCACAGCAGGAATATTTCACCCAATGACTGCAATGTTAGGTTACAATAAGACAATAAAACAGGGGCGGGTGGTAGCGCAGTCGTAGAACAGTTGGACTTCGGAGCCAAGGTTCCAGGTTCAAATCCAGCCCTGAGGGCCCGGCATCAATGTTTGCGAAAGTTACATTTCTGACGCGATATTGATAGGATGTGATGTCTGTAGAGTGGCAATGCAGTTATCATCCTTGGTTCAGTGCTACGGATGTTGTGGGCTTCCTCCTGCCCTAAACTGACAAGCCGTGATATAAGTGAAAGAATCTTGAAAGCGACTCTAAACCCCAATTTAACAATCAACAACAATAAAACAAACATGAATGTAGCTCTATTAGAGTCGAAGCTCTGCCTACGTGTCTATAGTGAGTGAGTGAGTGAGTGAGTGAGTGAGTGAGTGAGTGAGTGAGTGAGTGAGTGAGGTAATTATAATGTTACGTCACAGAAGGAATCTTTCACCCATACACGACATATAGTGCTACGATCATTTAACTCCTGTATGCTGCTTTCTTTGGATGCATAATATATTATAATATTTTGTTCATAATCACAAATGATTGGTTTCCCAGGCAGTGGGGCTCACCTGCGATGACCGATCATTGCTCTGAAGTATTTCACGGTACTCGCGAAAGATTCTACTGGCCCACTGGGCTGCCACCCTCTGTTTGAGAATAGGCTGCGGAACAAGGTCTGGCAATTTCCTGTTACTGAAACAAAAAAAAAGCAGACAAATATTGATGGCGTATAAAGAAATAACTGTATTACCAGCGTCTTTAAATGTGTGATTACAGTAATTACCATAATCAATCTAACCCTCTAATAGTTTGAACACCTAAATTAATCACAGAAAAAATTCCCGAACCTAAAATACAAACATGACCATTTTTGTCAAATCGTAATTTTATCAATTTCTAAGCGATATTTATAGTATACGCTGACTGTAGCATGGCAATGCAGTTATCATCCTTAGTCTGTCAGTACCAGCCAGTGCTCACAGGCTGACTGCAACATTCAGTGCTACAGATGTTGTGTGTTTCCTCCTGCCCTAAACTGACAAGCTGTGATGTAAGTAAAAAGCCGTTGCACTGCCGACACTTACATGAGAGACTTGGCTGTGCTGTAGTCGAGTTCTCCGTGACATACGTAGAACCAGATGGCGGCAAAAATGACGGCATCGGGGTCTTTGCACGGGTACAGGGCGTGGATGTAGTTGTAATACGCCTCCGAGAACAGCAGGTCAATGGCTTTCTGATGGGACACCTGTGGAGAGACGACTGCTGGCGTCAGAGGGGAACTGTGTGGGAGCGACCTGTAGCAGTGGCAGATCTGTTGGGGTGGGATGTTGTGTGGTATAGAGGGATATATGGTGGGGGTGGAATGTAGTGGGGTGGGGCAGGGTGGTTTGTAAGTGGGGTGTGATGGAGTTGGACACAGTGGATCTGGCCCTGATTTCTATAAACAAACTTGAATTTGAGATTTTGCTCAGCTGATTTTTCCAATTGACTCAAAAAACTCAAACCCAGCTGAGATTTACAGTATTGAGTCAATGGGGAGAAATCTCAGCCGAGCAAAATGGGAGAAATCTCAGCTGAGCAAAATCTCAAACTCAAGTTTGTTTAGAGAAATCGGGGCCTGGTGGGATGTTGGATGTAGTGGGGTGAGGGCGTCGTATGGGGTGGCATGGTGGGGTGGAGTGGGTGAGATGAGGGGTAGTTTGTCTGGTGTGGTATAGTAAGTGGTGGCATTGGGTTGAGAGTTAGGGGTGGGTTTAATGTTGTAGTGGGCTGTGGGTGTGGGATGGGTGGTGATGAGGGGGGTCCAGGAATGATATCCATGGCTTATTCTTCATGGTTTTTAACAGTTACAGTGTGTAAACATTGCTACATATGTCCCTTTCTGATTTTCGACACAATTAACTACTGACATGCAGCCATGTGCTATCAAGACCACTAAGGTTAGTAGACAACCATTTCTAAGAACACATCAACAAACACAAGTATTTGGTCACCTGTTTCTCCTTCTCAATGCTGATCTTGGCGTTACGTCGCCACTTGAGGACCGGCTCCTCGGTCCGGTACGAGTTTGTCCACATGTCCAGTGTCCGAGTCGTCCAGAGGTTCATCTGTTTGACCGGACAGTGGTCTGGCTTCAGTTGCAGCTCTGTGTGTAGACATGGTTAATGGCTGAGCTAATGGGAAGTGAGTCTTACGATGCATCACTTCAACTACTACTACTACTAATAATAATAATAATAATAATAATAATGGCTACTTATGATGTGCCAAAGGCTCAAATCACTGCATTATTATACCCGGTCAATGGATCAGTGTGCACTCTGTGTTCCTTCTCAACTACCTGGTGAGTATACAACCCAAGCTGCCGTTTCCAGTGCTACAAGGTTTCCATTCATATGTCATGTTACCGGGTCCCCATTCTATGCTGGGTGACCTGCAATATCTACTGTAAAGATCTTATTAGTTTTTAAACCGGATATTTTCGCTATAATGTTCTGTGGAAGAACATCCTGATGATGTATTAGTTGCTTGATGTGGTTTCTGGATACAAAAATACTTACCAAGACTTGTGGAGCAGATCCAGATCGTGAAGATTTGTGAGTATGGATCATGCGACATCCCAAATTCCTGGAAACAGCAAAGATTTGATTGATTGTATTAGTGCTCTACGTCGCAGCAAGAATATTTCAGCCATCATTTCTAACAGAAGTAAATAACAGACACAGGTCATGTCGTCCAGTTGCCACTTTGATCAATGTTAGAATGTCGCACAACTCTGCTGTTGTGTAGTTGAGTAATCACTTGGCAATAGTGCAGTCGTGAACAGTGAAAATGGGGTGTAGCCAAGAACAGTCGAGAAACCTCTTGAACACACTTGCTAGATATATGAGGAATACTGTACTGCTTATGTTGAAAAGTTATCTAGAGCAGTGGTTCATGTGTTTTACCTGGAGCATTTGATCATTGAGCTGTCTAACGCATGTGTCGTTGCCCGAGGTTAGTTTCAAGTAGAAAGTCTTCTCGTCCATTGTATTCACAGCTATAGTAGCACTCTGAAAGCAGGTTTTATAAACAAGGTAAATTAGGTTAACCCTCTCCATGCTGAAGGCAACTGGAGATGCCCTAAAGATCTGTACCTGTGTCTAATCCAGCAGGGAGAGGGTTAAACATATGGGCATTTAGTAAACATGAAATGAAATATCGCCAAGGATTCAACGATGTTTTTATGAACAGGTAATAATAATCACAATGTGCACATTAACATTTCACAAATTGATAAAAATTGTGTTCATAGCACTACGCTATTTCCCTGGTCAGTGGATCAGTGTACTATCAATTTCCTTCTCAACTCCATTAGGAGTATTAGAACCCATCCATTTCAGGCACTAGAAGGTAAGTGTTCAAATCTCCATCTCATCCTACCCATTCAATCCCGGGCAGTGGTATGATCATATTTGCAATAGAAGATCCAATGAGATTTCATACAACAGCAACGTACATAGTAATAAGTGCTTCTCCTCTGAGCTGTAACCCTCTCCCTGCTGGATTAGGCAGTCACTGCTCTATGTTATTTCTGGTTGCCTCCAACATGGAGAGAGTTAATGAGGGGAGGGATGGCAAACCATACACCAGCTTATTCCATCTTTGTGCAAGCACTCCTCAGCTAAGTCCACTGCATGAAGCACTTTTATCATTACAATACTTGAGAATATGGCAAACTAAAACTATGATAGCAATAAACGTGGTTCGTGCAACCAGACTTACATTTGTAGTGGGTCCCTAAACTTTTACTTACAACCTGTAGCTTAGTTAGTTAGTTAGTTAGTTAGTAAGTTAATTAGTTAGTTAGTAAGTTAGTTAGTAGGTTAGTTAGTTAGTTAGTTAGTAAGTTAGTTAGTAGTTAGTTGGTTAGTAAGTTAATTAGTAAGTTAGTTAGTAGTTAGTTAGTGGTTAGTTAGTGGTTAGTAGTTAGTTAGTAAGTTAATTAGTAAGTTAGTAGTTAGTTAGTAGTTAGTTAGTGGTTAGTAGTTAGTTAGTAGTTAGTTAGTTATTAGTTAGTTGGTTAGTAGTTAGTTAGTTAGTTAATTAGTAAGTTAGTTAGTAGTTAGTTAGTAGTTAGTTAGTGGTTAGTAGTTAGTTAGTAGTTAGTTAGTTAGTTAGTTAGTTTGGTGCTTAACGTCGCAGCGGGAATCTTTCACCCATACGCAACGATACAACCTGTAGCTACAACAATTTTGGGCAGCAGTGACCTGGACATACAGCTGTTGGTCAGATAACTCACCGGTCTGTTGTTGACTTGTTCGATGTAGTCAGCCACGGTTGCATGCGTCCAGGTCTGGTAGATATCCTGAGCAGTCTTGCCGTTGTTGTCTCTGACCAACTGAAGTACACACATAGAGATGGTCACACACTCCAGCTCACCAGCTGACTGCCCGGAAAATTAGCTGATTTATCGATAACAGATCATTTGGAAGGAAATAAATCACTGTACGTGATGTAGGATCATCAGTTCTTTAAGTTTATGCAATATGTAATCATAGTCACTTGATTGATGAATAGACACGTTACATGACTGTAGACTGTTCGTTCCCTAAAAACAATAATCGGAAATATGCATATATTCTTGAAATTAGAGTTTTAAATGTTCACTTAAAATTTATTATACTGTTTCCTGTGTATCTACTGCACCCACTCATAGAGAAAGTTGGTAAATGTAACTGACCAATGTTTGTTAAACTCTACACTTGTTGATAATACCTTCAGATACACGTGTACAATTAGATACAATTTGCATTGACTGTAACTGACATGTTATCATTCTGGACCCGGCCGTATCAAACGCTAATGTTTCATTAATGTGCACTTAAACCTCTATTAACTAATGTTTCATTAATGTGCACTTAAACCTCTATTAGCTAATGATTCATTAACGTACACGTAAACCTCTATTAACTAATGATTCATTAACGTACATTTAAACCTCTATTAACTAATGATTCATTAATGTGCACTTAAACCTCTATTAACTAATGATTCATTAATGTGCACTTAAACCTCTATTAACTAATGATTCATTAACGTACATTTAAACCTCTATTAACTAATGATTCATTAACGTACATTTAAACCTCTATTAACTAATGATTCATTAACGTACACGTAAACCTCTATTAACTAATGATTCATTAACATACACGTAAACCTCTATTAACTAATGATTCATTAACGTACATTTAAACCTCTATTAACTAATGATTAATTATCGTACATTTAAACCTCTATTAACTAATGATTCATTAACGTACACGTAAACCTCTATTAACTAATGATTCATTAAGTTGCGTTGCACGAAAACTTTAACGACGTTAAACCTTCACTAGCGGCTCATTAACTAATCGCAGGCGAGGGTTCAATTAAGCCAACATTCACATATGGCTGCCAACATAGTGTTTGCGCACCTCTGAATTTGCACAGTGTGTCTTGATCATAAAGCAGATAAAGGAGAACATATTTCAACGAGTTGACATATACTAGTATTTGTTTTTCCTAATACTAGCAAGTCCACGAGTATCTCTTAGAACTATTGCATTGAATGACTCAAACATAAATATATTCAAACATAAATTTCTATCCACATTTTGATACCATTCCCATGCCCAACGAATCGTCTGTACTGCACAAACCGTCATGCTTCTTCACAATGTTCATGACGACAACCTCTGAGAGTTTTATACTGCATGACAAGTCCTCTCTATACGTTAATACAGATATACATTGGCGTTTGTGTGCATTTTAAAATTTATGATAGGCCTAATAGTACAAATTGTTAGTGAGGTATTATGGATCCGACGATCCGAAGTGATGGAATGATAGGAAATATTTAGGGGAAACCCATACTTTAATCAAACCTTAGATAGTGACGTCATTATCACGTCATTAGTAAATTGATGTTTTGAACGAGTTTTAATGCAATCATTAACTAAGTGATCATTAAGAGTTAATGTAGCATTAGGGGTTATTGAAGCCATTAGTTAATGAAGCTTTGATACGGCCGGGTCCAGATTTAAAAAACTTATATTCAGTCCTACACATAACCAAGGAAACATCCATAGACTAGATAACAACATTGAAATTGTTTCATGATTATATAATATGAATGACAATCTAGATGACTGAAGGCCCTAGTCTAAATATAAAAATAGAAAATTAATAAATAATATTTAAATTCCATTAAGATTTATTTTAAAACAATTCCACAGTTTGATATTTTGAAAAGGTTAAAGAATAGAAAACTTTGATAGATACACCACTTCCTGACTACAAGCAAGCAGTCAAGATACACCACTTCCTGACTACAAGCAGTCAAGATACACCACTTCCTGACTACAAGCAGTCAAGATACACCACTTCCTGACTACAAGCAGTCAAGATTATGCAAGTAAATATCAGGACATACACATCCTCCAATCTCGATATTACATCTTGGGCAAAACCAATAATAATTTATCACTTTCCATACAGGGAATTTTTCACTACAGTTATGTTATGGATATTTCTGGACTTTTCACAATGGCAATATCTTTAATAAATTGACTCATACATACATATATTTGGTATCAAACATAAAATTAGTATTTGGACGACAAGTCAGATAGATAATGTTCCTGATAGTTTCAGTATTAACCATACAAGCAGACATAGAGAACAGTAGCAGGATATTGAAAAAATCTTTGAAATCAACAATTAGTTTTGTAAATTAATTCTATTTTGAAAGAAAAAAAGCATTCGTTAGTGGTTAATAGTAGGCTAATATTACTAGTCTACTTTACATTTGAAACACAGGATGTCTGTATTTTAATAACAATTTCTTCCTAGATCATTGTTGTTTGTATCAATAGAATGTTGGCAAAAACACAATATAATGCTCTAGTCGATAAATGAATGAGTTTATATTTGTGATCATCTTTGCATGCAATATTAATTACACAATGAAAAACACATTTTTAAGCATTATTCTACATAATTAGAATCAGTTATGACCTATTCAAAGATGATCTTGCCTAGAATTGAAACAAATATTTGAATATTCGCAAATGAATATTCAATTATGAATATTCAAATAGTAAAACAGCATTTGAATATTCGAACACATTTGCAGAAGAGTTGTAGATCACACGGTTTTCCATCCTACCTTTGATACCTTCTTTTTTTAAGGTTACTGCTCAATTTCTAGTCAGAAAACACACCAATGGAAATGTACGGACAGTACATTCGAAATGTGTGAATGTTTTTTTATCGATAAGGTGACCATATAACTGGAAAGGTCACTTAGCAGAACATTATATTATAATAATATTTCAAACGAATAATTGAATATGAATAGAATACTTAACAAACGAATATTCGAATAGAGTTTTTGCTATTGGTTTCAGATCTAATCGTGTTACTTTACATGCTATAAATTAATGGATCGTATTGAGAGTTGATGTTAACGAGAGTGCTGTTGTTATCTGGGTGCAGAGCCATACTACGTTTGTTTCATACTACGTTTGTTTCAACGTTTGTTTCATACTACGTTTGTTTCAACGTTTGTTTCGTACTATGTTGTTTCAACGTTTGTTTCATACTATGTTTGTTTCACACTACGTTTGTTTCATACTACGTTTGTTTCAACGTTTGTTTCATACTACGTTTGTTTCACACTACGTTTGTTTCACACTACATTTGTTTCACACTACGTTTGTTTCATACTACGTTTGTTTCCTGGTGCAGTCGGAGGACGGAGGCCACAGGGTCGTTGCCTTTACGGGCGGCCAGGTGTAGCGGAGTTTCGTTCTCGTTGTTGCTGATGTTTGGCGAGCAGCCGGCCTCCAACAGAGCGGCAACCACCTCCGGGTAACCAAACCTGTGAACAGACCCCCAGAGCTTGACCCACGAATGACCCGCGACAACATTGTTTTTGTTTACCAACGCTACAACATGCCTCAAAGTTAGACATATTTCCAAGGAGCCATTTGGCTCCTGCAGATCAAAAAACACTTAAAATAAGTTAAATACTTGTCGTAACATGCAAAATAAGTCACCATGGATCCCAAATTAGTCGCTAAATTGAGCCCTATACAATACTTATTTTTTAAAGTACTATTTCATGCTCAACAGTTTTTGTTCACAAATCCCCATAGAAAATTTGAGTTGAGCATAAAATAATGCTCAACAAAGTTTCGTAATCTCGGGAGCCCGGCCTACCACAGAAAACTGACATGAGTAATGCCAAAATTTCATGTGTCCACACTCTACATAGCATCTGTAGATTTGTACATAGAGTTAATCACAATAGATAAACATGGAATCTGCTGAATCATCAGTGTTACCATGCTGCACACTAGGGGGTGGGGGGGGGAACAGTGTTACCATGCTGCATAGTGGATGGGTGCCCAGGATATGGAGTCCTTCTTGGAGTGGAGCTCGCCCTGCCTGATAAGGTTAGTGACACCATCCACATCCCCCTGGGCAGCACTGCTATGCATTGGGTATTTCTCTGTCCACAGAGGTCTGTAAACAAATCGTAGCATGTAGATTAGTTGGTTGAATCGAGATTTATCACAGCTTTCAATATTCTTTCACTCATATCACTGCTGGCATGTTTTGTATTCACATGCCCTCCTTGAAGTATGCCAGATCTCCACTGATTGGTGCTTCCAGCTCATGGAATATCATATAGATCATGGATGCCCAATCACACATTATTGGCCGACCAGTCCTTGCTTCATCCAGTTAATGCCGAGCGCCATGCAGTGTCTTGGTATGACACAGCCAGGGCTTGAACACACCTCAACCTACAGCTCTCCAGGCTAACGCTCTCACCACGACGCCGTGGAGGTGGTTCTAGCACGTGGAACCCAGAAAATCAATGCATGAGAGTTATTGTTTTACATCGTAACAGGAATCTTTCACCTATACGCGATGATTAATGCATCTTCTCGTTTAAGCAGTACTACGACTTTACTAATTACAAATCTTTGTGGGGGCGGGTGGTAGTGCAGTGGTAGAACAGTTAAAATCCCGCCTCGGGTCCCGGCATCAATGTTCGCGAAAGTTACCTTTCTGACGCGATATTGATAGGATGCGATGTCTGTAGAGTGGCAATGCAGTTATCATCATTGGTCTTGTCAGTACCAGCCGATGCTCGCAGGTTTACTTCAACATTCAGCGCTACGGATGTTGCGCGTTTCCTCCTGCCCTAAACTGACAAGTCGTGATAAGTGAAAGAATCTTGAAAGCGCCTTAAAACCCCAATCCAAACAACAACAAAAAAAACAACCCCACTATAATACAGGACTGTAATGTACACATGAAACAGACTAAAATGGACTAAATTTACGACATAACAATGATGTTTGACTATATCTCTTTCGAAGAGCTTTGTACCTATGTCCTAGGGTGTCTTAACCTTCATTATACAATCACGGCTTGTTGACGTATTTCATAGCCCAACTTATTTAACCTGAATGTATGTACATTTGATTTGTCTGCACAGGTATAATGTACAACAAGCTACATTTTCCGCAGGTCCCACGGGTTTTCAATAATTTTATATTTTTATCGAAAGATTTTTTTAAAAACAATACAAAAATAAAATATAATAATATTGAAAACCAGTGAGGCATGCGGAAAATGTAGCTTTTTGCCCAGTATACTTGTGTAGACAAATCAAATGTACATACTTACGAGCAAAATATGTTTGACCATGAAATATGTTAACAATCCATGATTATATGTCTTTAACCCTCTCCCTGCTGGATTAGGCACAAGCACTGCTCTTTAGGGCATCTCGGGTTGCCTGCAGCATGGAGGGAGTTAAACGACTAATCGTATGCCTGCACATATATGAGACAATGTTAATGAATCTGTTGATCACTGTGGAATAACTGGCCCCGAGATTGCGATTTTTTTTTAGTACAATTTCTTATACTCAATGTCACATTTTTTTTTATGGGAATTTGTGAACAAAACTTTGAGTTGGACATGAAATCGTAATAATAAAAAAAAGAGTTTCATAACCTCGATAATTACACAGGAACTTAATTTGGGAGTGTTACTTATTACTGTATCTCTTGTCATTACATTTAATGGTGGCGCATTTTGACGAATGAGTAACATTTACATAGATCATATGGGTCAAATCGTTTAATACTTGTCAGTTGTCTTGACAGTTGATGATTTTAAATAAAATGTAAAACCGTAAAACTACTGTAGAACATAGTTACCTTGAACTGCTGTGTTCCGTTCAATCAATATATTATAGGTGCAGTACTGATATGTCATTTTGAAGTTAACAGTACATTCGACCCGATGCTGTCAATTCATTTAGTTGATGCTTCGATGTCAAATTCCTTTCTTGAATAATACAGAGATGAGGTGATCTGACCATGTGCTATGGTCACTGACGGTCTATACATCACAAATAGGAGGTTCAATAGCTAACCAATGGTGGTAACGAATAGAAAGGATTAATCTAAAAGTGATAAGCTTGTAATGGAATGGTTGTTCATGACGTCGTTGAAAAATCCACGATCTGGGCGCTTCGGCGTTTTCATAGAACTACAATAGTAAAGGCCAATGATTTGATTTGTTGATTCCTACAAAAAAAATACCATTATTCGTGCAGGATCTGATCATTTCACATCGGCATCAAGAAGATTGAATCGCTACGTTGACATTCAATATTGTAAGAAAACGTTGAGGAAACTGTCTTTGCAAAACCTGAAATATATTTGCATATAGAATGAGATTTATGTCTGACCGCACGAGATTTATTTATTTATTTTAAACAGTGTGCCTGTCATACCCACACATAATGTCCATTTATTTCCCAAATTTAAATTATAGCACTTACATTATATACATGTATGTGAACTCGCTTGCCAAATAACCAGGGAAGACAGTGTGTGCAGAAAACAAAGATACAAAAAATAATAACAAGGGTCTGATATACACAATTGAATCTCTGGGGTAAATTGGATTAAAGAAGAGACTCGGTTTGAATTTCACCTGTCGTATAAAGACAAATGAAAGTGCTACACTGCAATAGCAAAAGGCTTGAACTGATTAATCATGATATATAATGTTCTCAAAATGCTATAATATCAATGACAGTCTTCTTGGTAAAGACTTTTCTGAGCAGCTTCCCCAATTCATGCATAATTGTTTAAGTGACGATATATGCATCCTTCACTTCAGAGCAGTGTAATGTTATGTTTATCAGATATAAAAGGTCATAGAATCGTTACGAATAGAAATCAGTTACTGTTACACGAAATTTGTCTGCCCTATTATTATATGTAAAAGTGGAGGTCTACTGAATATACAATATGGATAACTACCATCGTTTCTTAGAGGAATCACACAACTTTTAATAGTGACGACGTTATACCAATGCACACTTCATCACAAAATGCAACAACGTCCATTGCCATATAGCCAAGGGAATTCAATGAATATCTATATTTATATTTATAGCATGGGTTTCAATCACATACCATAGGAATGTTTTCGTGTAATAAAGCCATCCATAAATATGTTCACTAGTGAAATAACACAATTTATTTTTATAATTGTATTCATACGTGATATCAAAGTCTTTTTGAACCTCTTTTAGAGCCTCTTCTTGGGACTTAATTTGTCGAATATAAAGTGAAAAGATTTCTTCAATTAAATATGCAAACACGTTTATTAATATTTACACATTTACTTGGAACTAGATTTTGTCTGCATGCTTAAACCCAGTTCCAAAGACATTTGCCTATATAGTGTTTGGGACTGAAAATCGATATTACAATATTTTCTAGAGTTATGTGATAAATAGAATCTCACATTTGTGTTCACATATTACTGAATTTATTAAACTTGTTAATCAGTTTTGCCAACTCGTTACTTCAGTAATGCATGACTACTCATATGAGATTCTCTCTCTCTCTCTCTCTCTCTCTCTCTCTCTCTCTCTCTCTCTCTCTCTCTCTCTCTCTCTCTCTCTCTCTCTCTGCCCTCGAGGACACGAACATAAGCATTTTCTTTCCTTTCTATCTATCTCCCCTTCGAATCCAATCTGAGTTCCCGTGACTGCCACCTTCTCCCTGGATCTCTTCATTAATGGTATTGTTCTTGGAATCGAGGTTTTCAGATGATAGTCAAAATGGCGGCGATGTCGTCTGCTGGTATACTTGAGATGTCGACACGAATGTAATCATCTGCCGGTGCGGATCTAAAGTAAATATTTGAAAACATGTGGATTAGGCATGGTTTCTGCTAGGTTATTTTGAATTAATTTTCTTTAAAGGGCTAAAATTTAACACGTGTACAGAAATGACGTGATTCAGACGAACTTTGATTTGCCGAGCAGGTTTTTATCAGAAGTCCATTTTGTATCTTCTCTTCCATTCAAATAAATTTACCTAGAGTTCTATTACTGTGCAAGATCCGCGAGACCATGCGTTAATGAGATTGGCGGTTAGCGGTAAAGTAGAGTGTATAGACCTACATGCGTAAATATAAAGGTCAAAATATCATATCCATAGTATTACAAAAATATATTGGTTTAAATATTAATGCGTTAAAATGTCTAACACAATCAATACATGAGTTGTATAAAAGCAGTAACAGACTGTATCTATGTCAATAATGAATGCGTTGGTTGGAAGGTATATTGGATTAAATTAGTTTTTGTTTGCAATCATTATTGAAACGATGCATACCGAGCGTTTCCGATTCATTCTGAACGCGCATGCAGCATTCTCTGATGTTTTCAACTGTGTATATCCTTTAGTTTAGTATGTGTATCCTTCGTGAAGAATTTGGAACATACATACATATATATATATGAGAGAGAGAGAGAGGCATACCATTAAATCACAGTGTTTAAGATAATTCAACCTGTGCATAATACATGATGCATAATGTGCATAATGTATTTACTATTGATTTAATTTCCAAACACGTTCTTTAAGGAACACAATCTCATAGGGCATTGACGTCAGTCATATAGTTTCACCTATGTAGAGTATTATTCATGTTCTATTTCTCGCCCAATATAATTATAGGACATCTCCCCGGGCATGAACACGGCCATCATCGCCTACAAGACACCCAGTGCACTTGACTACACAGACCGCTGAGACTGTTATTTCTGACATCCCCTCCCAGCAACTCCACGTGTGTCCAGAAACTAGCATTTCAGAATCGTATATAAATGTTGTATACTTTCATCATTCGCTGTCTAACTGCTGTTACTGATAAAATATATCTGATACCGGTATGTGTAATATGGTGGGGGGAAAAAAGGTAACAAGGAAAAAAACTAAGAACATCTTAGATTGCCGAGATGCTGAGATCGTCCCGAGACCTGGATGCAGTGCACATGTTCTGCATATATATATATATATGTAAAATAATGATAATTATCGACGTTTCATCAAGAAACTGCTGACATCTTCAGGATATTAAAGTAAGTATATGTATGTGTGATTATGATTATTGGAGCTATAGAAGCAGATCCGAGGTGTATCAAGCAGTGCGCGCACATTGTGTACATTACTACTGTACAAAAACACATACGACATATGCCGAGCCTGGTTACGGACATGCGTATTTCAAACCTGGGTGTTTATTGTTTGGCTGTTCCCGTGATATTTCTGGACTGGCATTCGTCAAGGATTTTCAGAGAAATGTAGCTTTCTCTTCTCTGTGTGTGGAATACATCTACACACGGAGGAGATTTACCTTGGTTCTATAACAATACACGATAATTCTCCACACTATAAAGAATACGACATTAGTTGCAAAATAATGATGTTATATTACACATATTCTATGTCACTGGGCTCGTATTCAGAATGCAAGGTCAGTTGGTACATGCCGCTAATACAGTGTCTACATAATTACCATATAGGCCTACTACCACATTTATAATTATTGTAGGCCTATTTTAAACAGTCGATTCCACGGATAGCCCAGATATATTCATGATAACCTCTTCACTATGAATTCTTATAAAGGTACTATATTTAACATATATCCTATATTAACAGCGTAATATCTACGCCTAATAACAGATGTCAGTCTCAAGATCATGTTGATAGTATAGTTACCGGAATATATACGATATAGGATACAAGCGTTCTCCCTATAAGAATGTGATGTTATTAACGAGAAACAAATGTTGTCAACGGTGCACTTCATATGGGATGGTATTTTATCCATCATGAATTATTATATATTGATCGTGTCGCTAGTTATCACGTAAGCAATCCGGACATTCAGGCCACGCAAAATGAGATAGTTATTGCCATATCTTCGTAAATATACACCGCTGTGATATAGTGATCCCCAATAACTAATAAGTAACGCTCGTCGGCTAGCCGTGAACATAGCAGAACTCTTTACAACGCATATTAACCATTCATACGAGAAGGCAAACAAACAACCACTGAGATCTACGTATATGTACGTTATGATGAAGTCTCTCTCTCTCTCACTCTCTCTCTCCCTCCCTCTCCCTCTCCCTCTCCCTCTCTCTCTCTCTCGCCCTCTCTCTCTCGCTCTCTCTCTCTCTCTATATATATATACACATTATGATTATGTCTCTCTATCTATCTCTCTCTCTCTCTCTCTCTCTCTCTATATATATATATATATATATATATATATATATATATATATAGTATTATCTTTGTTTATACCTAACTCCAT
>JAUTBT010018224.1:0-21790 GCA_032361225.1 Lepetodrilus schrolli
ACAGCAATGATGCAATACTTGGAAACATTTGCTCAGGTATGCAAATTTAACTGTGCGTTAGCATGACAAGAAATATTCTGAAATATTCGGGCAATTACTTTACTCATATGTAAAAGTTAATTTGCATGTGTTCCCTGCTAGGTGTAAATTATTTGAAATTACGCATGGGAGTATATTTACTCGTGTATGCAAATGCATTCACATGGCCAAATTTACTCCTGTATGCAAATTTGCACATATGCGAACAAAATACTCATGTGAAAGGGACTTTAGTGAGACAATGCTTAATATCAATCTTAGCAATAATAATACAAACGATCCGCAAAAGCCTACTTTCAACGGAGATGTTGACAGGATCCCAGATAGGGTTCACAGATGAAGTATTGAAATAGAAAATCAGCATAACCTAATGTCTACATCTACACTATCATATCACTCTACATTTCATCGGTGAAATACCGACATCATCAGGAGTACAGAATGTATTTAATGCGTAGGAATTAAATGCGGCCATAAGCCAATCTCATCCTCCGCATTAATATCCTGCTCGCATTAATTTCCTGATTTACAGTATTCTAATATTCAAATATACTCCTGATGATGTCGGTTTAGATTAAGAAAGTATGTTATGTTAAGATCAATCATAACTTATAAGTAATTCCTTTGCATTCAAGAGCATATATACCACTTATTTTCCAATATTATATATATATTTATTTTGTTTCTTTAATTTTCTCTTTATTATGTTTTGTCTATATATTTCTACACTCCCTCAAATGTGGAGCAACGGGATGAGAAACGCACTAAAACCCACAGGTGGCCTAATGAATTGCATGCACATGGTCGACTATCCGAGACAACATCGTTTATGTGAAGGTGGACTAATTGAAAACGCGTGATTTTCTCTGAGATCGATGCCTATTGTCTTTGGTACTCTAGACTACCCGGATGACACCAACACAGCGCATCAATCTGCGCATTTAGGCAGCAGGTGAAGCGTGAGTTGTTGATGTTACCCGTACTGAGTAACGTCACGTCCATGTTCAGAGAGAAAGTGCAGTAGCACCGGTAAACACTCAAAATGGTAAGTTTTCAAGCAGAATATACTTCTACACAGTACACTTGTTTAATTGCATATAGTTTTGTGTACATTTTCTTCATATATGTATTTCATTGGCGTTGAGAGCCGATTTCAAGATTCTTTCACTTATATCACGGCTTGTCGGTTTAAGGCAGGAGGAAACCCGCAACATCCGTAGCGCTGAATGTTGCAGTAAACCTGCGAGCACCTACTGACGGACCGAGGATGATAACTGCATTGCCACGGTACCGAAATCGCATCATATCATGATCGCGTCAGAAAGGTAACTCGCGACCATTGATGCCGGGCTCCCGGGACGAGATTTTAACCTGGATCCTTTGGCTCCGAAGTCCAAACGTTCTACCATTGCGCTACCACTCGCCCCTATTTGTCATAATACATATACGTCGTTCATTCTACAGTATACAGTTCTTAATGTCATTAAGAAAGGTATTCTTGAATGTTAACTTCAATGGGACGTACTTTGACGAGGTAAAAGTGTTTGCCTGTATGATGTTCAAGAACAGAATGAATAAAACAACACGAGCTACATTTAAGCAATTCATACCAAATTAATGCCAAAAGAAAACAGTTTTATAAAATCACACGACGACATGCTAACGATATTTATAATTAATTATTTTCAATAATAGTATATTATGTTAGTTAGTTAGTTAGTTAGTTATGCCTATTTCAAATACTGATTCGTCGTAGAGCAGATAACTTTCAAATATCGACGTAAATTAGAAGTTTTAGAGTTTCAGGATAATGTTCATTTAAACATATTAGAACTCTCTTAAAACGGGTACATCAATGTCGAAAAGATAATCGACGTAACTGAAGTCGACGAATCTAGATCTCCAGTAATATATAAGTAATATGTTAGATTGTAGCCTACTAGAAAGACAGGCCATTATGTCTACTTGTATTTAAAGGATGTTAAGCACAAGTAGTCATAATGGCCGGGGTATCGAGGATGGCTTATATGACTATATAAAAATGAATCCTATTTCTGCAATGTATTATTTAATTTATTTTATTTATTTATTTTTTTCAGTATAAGAAGTCGACAGTTGTAGCGCAGGACACATACAAGAATAAATCCACTAAACTTCCGACAACTGAAGAAAAGGGTAGCAAATCCTCCCCTCACCGAGTCAGAAAAACCACTACATTTAAAGACGAGTCCAGTAAAACCACCACACATACTACGGTAAAACACAGTAAACCCACCACGCATAAAGACAAGGTCAGCAAATCCGTGAGTCACAAAGATAAAACCAGTAAACCCACCACGCATAAAGACCTTTCCAGTAAGCCGTCATCGGATAAAACCACTAAAACCTCCCCGCATGAAGACCTACCCAGTAAGACATCGACCGAAAATGCCAGTAAAACCATCGCGCATAAGGATCCGACCGATAAAAAATCAACAGACAAACACAGTAAAACAACTATACATAGAAACGGTTCCAGAAAAATGTTGATCGCGTCAAATAAAAGTAAAAAACATACTACCGGGCATAGTGGGCATGCACTGACCAAGAAAGTGCCCGCACCGGAGACTACAACCACTAAAGAAAAACCTAAAACATGGAAAGAAAAGAATCACTATTCTGTAAAACTATCAGAAAAGCAGAGAGAAGGTGAGTTGCACAAACGACGCTAAGATATATGTTTAAAGCCTTACAATCACGGTTTGTTGACATATCTCTTTCTCATACGTATTTGACCTGATAGTATGTACATTTCAATTTGTCTACACAAGTATATTGGGCAACAAGCTAAATTTTCCGCAGTTGCCACTGGTTTTCAATATTTTCATATTTGTTCATATATATATGTTTTCATATTTAATTTTTAACGCGAGAAATAAAATAATAATGTCAGCTCTGTAAAGCTCAACATGCATTGAGGGGTGCAGGGATGAGTGGAAATGGTTCTGTTCTGTTCTGTTCTGTTCTGTTCTGTTCTTTTCTATTCTGTTCTGTTCTGGTCTGGTCTATAACAGATCTCAAGCAGACGTTTGCCATTTTCGACCGCGACCGAGGCACAGAGCTATCTCTATCTGAGATGGTACTTATAAACAACTCCATGGGACTTGATTTGTCAAACGCTGAACTACAAGGAATCATAGACAGTGCCGATAAAGATGGTGAGTTTAACATCCTAGATTACACATAGGCCTACATAAGGCCATAGTTATTTGATTCCCTGGTTTACGGATCTTTCTATGATAATTTTTGCTCGGGCGGTCAAAAATATAAATAAATATAATTTGATATTTTGGCCAAATATAAAAATAATAATAATTGGAGACTATGAATAGTCGGTTGACAGGAAATAAATATAACTGATCAATATAATGGTCAATAATTGTTATAAACACCAGTACACATGAATTGTTCAGATTTGAATGCGCAATTATCTTTCAAAGTACTGCTTTTGTTATACATATTTACCAGTAAGCAATCAAATTGGCTTCGATTTTGTGTCAACCATTGTCTGCCACTCTTTGTTTATGGTTTATACGGCTTGTTCCTTCACCATTTATTATTATAATTTTCTAAAGGCTAGTACACTGTCGGCGGAATATAACACAAAAGAATGTATTTATTTTCCAAAGTTTAAAACATTGGGTCGGCGGATCCGTAAACAAGGGACTCAAATAACTATGGCCTAACACGGCAAAAAAATGGTTAGATCTCCTATACCAGGATCCTGGCAGGACACAGTCAACTCGGGTGTCCTGGTTTATTTTTGAGCACCAACGTCAGGTATCCGGGCCAGGAAACCAAACAGGAAACATAAATTGTTTTGTTGTAACAATATCAAAACCATGAAAAGGACGTCTTGCGGAAACGAACCCCAAGAATTAACTTTAGTTATACTTTATAATAGTCGCGTGAATACGTTCGTGTACTTTATTATTTGTCCACAGGAAGCAAGACCAACAAATTTGGCGAATTCCTGGAGATCATTGCCCAGAAAGTCTCGGACGCCGCGCACCGGAAGGAGCTGATCGTTGACTTCCGGAACTACGACGTAAACAAGGACGGCTACATAAGGAAGGAGGATATACGTAACGTAGTGCATGCGCGCGACGAGCCTTTGTCCAGTGCGGAACTCGACGCCATGCTGACCAATGTCGACTTCGATGACGATAGCAGGGCTAATTATGAAGGTGGGTTCGATATCTGCATTGAATATCTGATTTGCACATGGTAGGTTCATTCTAAAGATGGGTTCGATGTCTGCATTGTAAGGTATAGGTCCAATAATGAAGCTATATGTGGGATGTCTGCTTTGCATGGTATTCGGTTAATTGTAAAGGTGGGTTCAATGTCTGTATTGCACGTTGAAAGGTTACCTATGAAAGTAGATTCGATGCCTGTATTTACGTTATAGGGTTAATAGCTGTGTCCGATGTCTGCACTGTACCTCATAGGGTTAATAATGTAGGTGAGTCCGTTGTCTGCACTGTACGTCATAGGGTTAATAATGCAGGCGGTTTCCATGTCTGCATAAAACTTTAGAGTTAATTACGCAGATGAACGAGTTCAATGCCAACCGTGCACGGAAGTAGAACAGAGGATCAATATTTAATGACGTTACACGTGCATGTACTTTTAAAGGCATACAATGTTTGTTTACATATTTCATGGTTAAACGTTTTTTTTACATGAAAGTATGTACAATTGATGTGTCTACACATATATATTGGGTAACCAGCTACATTTCCGCATATCTCACTGCCATTTTGTAATATTTTTAGTTAAGTAGCTTTATTGGTACCAATAGTCGTGAAATGTTATTTTGCCCGTATTCAATGATTATAGTTACCCCCCTTAGTCCATTTGACTATAGAAAATTGAGATTATTACAGTGCATTACCAAATGAGTATTCGGGTTTTACCGGAAATATTTTTCTATTTTTCTTTCAGAAGTTGCAAGGGTGATGACAGCCTAGGCGTAGGGTTATATATGTCGGAATTTGAAATGCATCGGAAAACACATGCATCTTGAAATAAATGCAATAACCATCCAGTTATTTTATGGCCTCATATCCTTATTCGTGTGCATTATACTATATATTGTGTGTCCATGAATAACCTTTGCAATTGACTAGTCAATATAAATTATTCGAATAAAGATACAGTAGTATTAAACAACCACATTTATTTTAAACTCCATTGTTATTACTATTTTTTTTGGTTTTTATTTGTTTGTTTTAAATTGGTTACGCAGTTTTGTACATGGCCCCAGATTACGAAACTTTTTGAGTACGATTTCATACTCACATACAATTTGAGCTTGAGCATAAAAAAAGGTATTGTAATTTCAAGCACAGGTGCATTTCAAAGCTTGTTTATTTTTTGGATTGTATTGTGTATTTATTTATTTAACTTTTTAATTGGGGTTTAAAGTCGCTTTCAAGATTCTTTCACTTACTGTAAATCAGGAAATGAATGCGTCACTAATTTAATGCGACCTCAAGCTTTTGGACTGCGTCACTAATTTAATGCGACCTCAAGCTTTTGGACATAAATGCGACAACAATTAAATGCGACCGACCAGGCCTCTATTCATGCTTTTCCCCGGACGCAACTTTCATTATTTTCCATGATGCGTAGGAATTAAATGCGGCCATAGGCAATCGCATTTTTCGCATTAATATCATGCTCGAATTATTTTCCTGATTTGCAGTATATCACGACTTGTCAGTTTAGGGCAGTACTGTGGTGAATAAATAATTTTATGCAAAAAAAATTCGTCCAGTGTACATGTATGTTGTCCGAGTGCTTTAGTTTTTGTGTGTTTTCTTTCTACGTTTTTTAGTGTACAAAACAAAGTATTTGCACAAATATAGTACCCTGAGAAATACTTCTGTATTTTACCCCTACCGGTATTGTTATTGTTCCCAGTGATGTTATGTATTACATGTTAAGGAAATAAATATTGCATAAATCAATTATCGGGTACTGTATTAATGTGGAATGTACTTTGCATTTTTAGGTCAAATTTCGTCCAAATCGATCATATCATTTCTGATCGTATGCCTATAAATAAACAACAAAATACAACAACCATATGAATTGTAACAAAAATATTTATTTATAGCTATGCACAATCCACTGGATTATTTCACGAAGAAAAAACATGATTAATAACTTCAGGTTCGAAATTGGTTTTTCCTTTTCTAAAATTGTTGAAAATCCTCAATTAGAATTGTATATATATAAACGCAGGCCAGCCCTGCAAACACACGTTATATAACGTTATTACAACGTTGTAATAACGTTATAACGTTGACACAACGTTGTAATAACGTTATGTAACGTTGTGTGTTTGCTGGGAGGGCACCACCCTTTCACGAATGTAAACCCTAGATCTGGTCGTTCTCACGCAACGACGCCAACTGTAGCAATACGGAATAGTACAGTAATAGATGATAGTATGACAGTGGCTGATGAAAAATGGCCATTGCCCTTATATAATGTTTGTATTTTCAGAAAATGTGAAAAAGTGCTGGCAAATTTGAGTAAAAGTTTGCAAACACTTTTCTAATGTAATTTGATGCACTGAATCCATTTCCAGTGTTTGCCAAGCTGAAATCTTTGTTTTTAAAACTACCGTCATATAACGTCAACGATGCGATAGGAACCGTTCATAACCAACACACGTGTATGCGTAAATGGACTACGCCTGGATAAAAAAACATATCTATTGCCGTAAATGGCACTCATTAATAACAAATACTAGTATGATTCATAATTATTTTCTGAGCGGCTACTGACCACGTCCTCATACGTACCTGTCCGGCCATCCTCGGAACACGCCAGGGTCATCATGACTACTTTAGAATTATGTCTTTAGTAGGCATAATGGCCTGTGCTTAGAGGATGGAGTTCGTCATGCTTTACCAACAACAGTAAACTTCAACAGGATTCCACTATTTCGTGTTCTCATGAACGACAACTTTCAATATTATGGCACAGTTTATTTGGTGTGTGAACATAATAGTATCACTTCTATTTGTTTGAACAATACGTTAAATTGAAAATAAATTTGAAACAAATTAATGTTGTAGGGATATAATATTTTGGTGAGAAAATATAACCGAACGGCTCTCGCATACGTTTCGTTAAACATGAGATCGTCAAAAAATATAACATTTAAATAAAAACATTCAAATTTAAAAAACAAACAAAAACAAAAGTTTCTTTGGAGAAATGGGGCACAGAGATGTATTTTATTTGATCATGCTTGGAGAAAGCTTTATACGACGATGTTTCATGTAGCATTGTTTATAGTAGTTCGAGAGAAGATAATTAGCTACAGCACAGCCAAACGTGTGTGCCCATTCTATCTAAATATATCGGGTCCTCCTGCACAAAACGGCGTAACCCTTAGGTAGCTTTATCTCCAACATTATCCAGACTATACCATTGCTAAAGTTACGATTTCGCACAGAACATCCCTGTTCACTCATGACCTAGAATATATGACATTGACATTGGCATAATTAAACATTAAGGGTTAATCTACAGATATACATACTTGTAGATAATAGTATTCAAAGTATACAATATAAATTAAAAGTAATGTATGTACATTATATAAACTCTTTCAGACGAATATCAGACACATCAAAGATTTTCATTCCAACGTTCCCATCCTTTCTTCACACAAACATGCCTATCACAGAACGTTTTGTAGAGTGTACGTGGCTTGAACAATTATTCTCGATTACAAGTAGAGCCGTAATCATAGAGCAGTTCCAGAATGATCGCTACAATATCTACATTCTAAATGAGAACGCGTTTAGTCGGCTACAGTATAGAGAGAATGTGCCATGGCGATTTTGTATTCCACTTGTCCATATACCACGGTGTCGGAACTGACGACGTCAGTAGGAACATCGGAAACATCACCTAAGGGAGATAACTCTTTATTGCAGGTAGTTCCAGGTTGATCGTGTCCGTATGGGCCCTATCGGCCAACATCGGGCTACTTCCGCTTTGGATTGTCCCGGAAGGTAGTCGAGTGGGTAAGGGCCCTGGAAACATCTGAGGGAGTCTTTCGGTCAGGTTGTTCCCGAGTATATCCGTGTGGTGCCGGAAACTGCTAAGGGAGATAACTATCTTTATGCTTCTGACCCGTGACCCATTGACTGCTAGTTGTGTGTATTATAACAATCGACATCATGTACGAGACGAGCAATGTTCTATTCAGCGATGCCATCGTCGGCATACGAGGAAACATGTTAAACTTGAGATTCTGTTCCTGTTAAGGACACGTTCCCGTTATAAAGTCGAGTCTCTCCATGTGGCCTTTCCTCTAAGTTGGGTAGAACTGTATTTTTAGATCTATCTATAAACGGAAATTAAATGAAAGTCAGAATTAAATCAATCAAATATACAGTATAAAGTAAACTACAGTTTAATCATCGACATGATCTTTCTGATTAATATTTCCCAAATCAAAGTAATTTTCGCCAGAGATGCCTTAATCAATACAAAACCAGTTCCAAAGATGATTAGATTGACTATGTGTAGGAACTACGCCGTTCTCTAGGCAGGAGTAGAATTAACGCCTGCCCGCAGACCAATGGCACTTAAAACAACTGTCGGGAACGCTAACTTCAATTCTGGTGTGCCCTTTTGGCCCTCTTGATTTTCAATAAATATTATTATCATCATCATCATCATATGCTATGATAATTTTAATAAACTATATAATTCAACATTACAAGAATAAGTATTGATTTATCTAGAATCAGTCATTAATGTATGTCAAGGTCCTATCAAGCAATGAAATAATCAGCCGTGTTTCGAATTAGTGAATTTCCGAATCTAGTTTCCAGAACAGAGTGCCCTCCTTGCTATCTATAAATGTACACATATTCCTACCCCTGTACTAGGTTACCAGGATTAGCTATAAGAAACACATTACTCAAAAGCTTGACACAATACCATGACATTCTGAGACATTTATCTCTAGATGCTATTTATCAGTCCTAACTTCCTGGGACCCTCTCTACAGGACAATCGTAGCGCTACGAGGGTCGTAACTATCTAAACGTATGGAGTTACGACTCGTAGAGTTACGACTCGTAGCGCTACGATGGATTTGAGGAACAGGGCCCTGGCAGTGGAGCTTTAATTACTCACCTTGATAGTCGTCTGAAACAGTGATCTTCCTCGTGCCATATTTGGTCATGATAGTCGTAGTCTTTCTGGGCGGTCGGTGACTTCCGGTCATGCTCGGCGCGGACTTCTTGGAAGCCACGGACAGAGGTCGTGACGGACTAGAGGCGGACTGAGGAGAACATTGAGCCCTGGACCGGACAAAGGAATTGCTGCTGGATCTCCCGGATTTACATGAATCTTTGCCTGCAATACAGAATCAATACAGAATGTCGGAAGCTGTCAGTTATCAATCTGAGTCCATATCAAATCCATGTACATTAATGCCTCTGAAATACATTGTCAATCCCTGTCTGAAATCCATGGTTATTAATGCCTGAAATCCATGGCAATTAATGCCTCTAAAATGTGTTGTAGAGGATTGGTCTAAATTGCTGCATTGATATATAGTTGTGGAACTCAACACAATGGATTTAATATACATATTTCAATGTATCATTGCCGTGGATTATATTTATACATTCCTAGGTCATCCGCCAATGACTATCACTTTATATACGTTTACTTACTATATACAGATGGCAGATCATTGGTTTTACTCGTCATTGCTGGATGTGTCATACCCAGTTCAGAACGTGCAAAGAAATGTGCCTCGACCTCTTAATTAACGTGCAGCATAGAGCATACCTCTAGATTCCGCCAAGAGTGTATCCGGTTTGTACGCCTTCAATAGTAATTTGTGGAAATCATCCGCTTTCCGTTTGTGTTCTTCTTTGTGACGTAACTTCCGCTGCCTCTTTATCTCGTTCTCTCTGTGAATGGAAATATTGTGAGATATTATGATTGGTAGTTGCTGAACACATCCTTGAACTATAAGGTAGACCTCAAGTGATTGCCACTTAGATCGTATGTGTATTCCTATATGGATTTTCAGATCTGTGTAATTGTATTATGGAATAATTTACTATAGTCCGGCAGCCAAACGCAATATTTCGGCAAACCTATGCATACAACTTATAGTATCCTAATGGACGGCACCTTCCAACATGTCCAAAATGCATGAGACTGCAAGTCTCCATATCTCACTTATCACAGGACAGTCGTGACCAATCCTTAAGAGGATCAGACACATCCACTATGCATGTAATAATAATAATAATAATACTGTGCGCATTTATATTGCACGAAATCCACGCTCGAAAGCGAGCTCATAGCGCTACATCAGGGTTCTTACATTTTCCTTCTCAATTCCCTGGGGAGTATACAACCCAAACTGCCAATCAAAGCGCTATAACATTCACATGCCCATATGTCATCCTACCGGGTACCCATTCTCTACTGGGAGAACAGAGGCATTTTGTACCTTTGAGCACTCTGCCCACAATTTATTGGAAGCTCTCACTTCGCGGTATTCAAAAGCTCTCACTTCGCAGAGTTACCTACCCTTCCGTGTTTTCCTTAATGTCATAGTCGATGGAGGCCTTCAGTGCGCTGTTCATCTGTCGGGCGTTATCGGTGGTGGTGTCGGCCCTGGTGTTCAGGCTGCTGTACAGCTGCTCCGTGTGCCGAGCCAGCTTCTCCATCTCATTGTCCTTTTGGCGCCGACATGCTTCTTGCTGCTCCTGCGTAGCAAATATGATGACGATGATAATGATGATGATGATGATAATAATAATAGTAATCATAATAATAATGATAATAATAATAATAATAATAATGTGTATCCAATATAAAATTAATGTTAATACTAACAATAGCAATAATAATATCGTTTTTACCACCACCACCACCACCACCACCACCACCACCACTACCACTACCATTACCACTACTACTACTACTACTATTACTACTACTACTATTAATAATAATAATAATAAAATGATAATCATGGTGATATAAAGTATGTTGATGCATGATACTACTACTAATAATACTACTACTACTACCAGTACTACTACTACTACTACTACTACTACTACTACTACTACCACTACTACTACTACTACTACTAATAATAATAATAGTAATAATAATAATATACGGTATTCTTTCAGCCATGTATTGTGACAAATGTTCTTCCACTCAAAGTAATGAGAGTTGGCCACCAGTTCAAATCATCACAGACCTAATTAAAATCGGTTAGTTATACACGATGTAATTACCTCATCTTCTTTAGCTTTTTGGTCTATTCTCTTGGCTTTTCTGGAAGTTGCTCGTCGAGAGTTGTCCAGACCCGACTTCGATTTAGTTCTCTGGGTAAAAAAAACAACCCACAAATAAATAATATATTAGGTAAAATATAAACACGCAAACTGTCTAACCGAGTACGTCAGTGAAACATGTAGAATTGATTAAGTAAAATACAACAGTATGGACTCTGCTGCTAGAGTTAACATACCGAATATAGATTTGGTGTGATATCTACATCTTTATGATATGAATACGTGTCAAACAGAAAATGTATTAATTATTATTGCGCGCATGAATAGTTAGGTCATGCTATGCATTACGAACATACCTTTCCCGAACCTTTCATTTGCGTATGGTCATCGATTCTAGATAGATATTCTAGGTCCCCTGTAACGAAGATGTAATAGTTGTGTTCTTGCATTATATTTAAAAGGCAGGTTATCAACAATGATTATCGTTACATCTTATTTAGTAATGACCAAGGCCAGGTTCCCCAAATCTATCGTATACGTAACGACGTCATTCAGCCTTCGCGGAGGAACATTTTACTCTTTCTGGATCCTCAAAATGTCCTATGCGAACAGCTTAACGACGTCGTTACGTATTCGACAGCTGTTGGAACATGGCCCCTGAGCAATATGGCTTTTAATAAACAAGGATGTAAAATCCATTTCCGAATGAGATTTCCGAGGTTGTTTTTGGTATTTCCGACGTGATGAACTAGTTACGATAACAAACCATTATTCAATATTCTACGGGTGAAATTCACGTCGAAATTCGATGTAGATTTGGAGCAAACATGGATATTGATCGCACTAACATCATAGTATAGATACTAAATCCTGTCTGCAGCGACAAATTAGCAATAACTGTCTTTCTAATGTTGCGATTAACCGATGACGCTTCAGCATCATCAGCTTGCGTTAACTAGATCTGTAAACATGTCATATTCAATGGGTAGTCGTTTTCGTCGATTGTTTTCGATTATCAAAAAAAAATGAAGAAGAAAAAACTGTAGATGTAAGGACATATAAATACTCCCGGATTGTTGACATATTTCATTGTTAATTTTTTTTTTAAATCTCGCTATAACTATCGCTATAAAATATGTATATAAAATATTGAAAACCAGTGGGACATGCGGAAAATGTACATTGTTGTCCAATATGTGTGTGTTGTATGAAATAATCAAATGTACATAGTCAAAAACGTTTGACTATGGACACATGTCAACAAACCGTGATTGTATGCCTTTAACCAAAAACAAATGTAGATTTTTAACTAAGAAAAATAATATAAAAGAGAAAAAAAATGTAGATTTAAGGCCAAAAAGAATAAATAGAAAAACATGTAGATTTACCCCCCGAAATAATAATGTAGAGAGAAAAACCTCCAAGGCCATTGACAAGGACTAGTTAGGATCAATACTGTAGTAAGCTAGACTAACCGTTAGCTTGTTCGCTCCAATGAGACGAATGCACGGAAGGTCTCTTTTCCTGTGTCTCCAGAGCATCATCTCTGTGTAGGTTGTGGTGGAACGAGCTGCTGAAGAGGGCGAAGTCGTTGAGAGGCCCTGTGTAGATTTGAGCCCTCATCAGCTGGTGGTATTCCCTCACGGCCCTTCTTTCCTCCTCGTACCGCCGAACGCTCTGCTGGACGCCCTGGGCCAGGAGCTTGCTGTTCCCTCGGGAGAGTCTGGACCTGCTCCTGTGCTCCGTCGACGTGTGGTGGTGGGCGGCGGCGGCGGCATCTTTGGAGGGGGGGCTTCTATAGAACTCGCTCGAGTCCACGCTGTCCATGGACGTAGCGTCTGCTGTTCCGTTCACCACTGGGTGTGTGTCAGAGTTGTCGTTCTTGGCAGTGGTTGCTTTGTTATCGGAACTGTTGTTCTTGACAGGGTCCTTCTTACTCGGACTCGACCCCATGTCTTCAGAAGTGTCTTTGTTCCCGTTGGTCTTTGCTGTGTCCTCTTTCAAGCCTTTACTGCCGTTGTTGTTTTTAGTAGTGCTCCCTTTATTGTCTCTACCGTTGTTCTGCTTGTGGTGTTTGCTAGTGTTTTGGTTACTCCATTTGCTTGCATTGTGTTGTTTGTTCTCTTCCTTATTAATGTTGTGCTTGCTGTCTGCACCTGTGTTCTTATTGTCATTACGATCGTCTTGCTTGGAATTTATATCCGTTTCTTTGGTCGATTTTAGAATACCCCTCTTCACACTTGCACCGTTGCTCTCGTCATTATTCCTTGGGGTGTTCTTCCCACCACCATCAATTGCATCGTCAGTATGTTGCTTGGCACCACCATCTTTACCATTCGGTTCAAAGCTGGTCTCTTTCCTCGGAGCTTGTAAGTTCACGTTTTGAGACACCTCCGCTGGGGTCGTATCTCCGCCCTTCTCGTTCTCACTCTCGACTTTCACCGGCTCCTCCCGAGATTGTCCCTTCTCGGACGGCAGCTCCTCCAACTTGTTGGACTCGCGACTCTTGGCGGACCCTTGGCGGACTCTCCTGGTCGGCGTGGCGGACCTCAACTGAGCCCTCAGCTTATAGTTCCTCTGGATGATGATCGCGGCGTCGTTGGTGATGTAAGCTCCTTTCTTGCCTCCCTTGGACACGAGGTAGTCTCCGGTTTCCGTGTGGCCTTTCAGTAGAGCGACGTCTGTCGGCGTGTAGTACTTCCCCTGGAATAGTTTCAAAGAACAGATGTGAATCTAAAGAAAACATCTGGAAATAGGCATCGTGAACATTCATTGCTTACATACTATACAGTGATATTCTAATTAATGTGTTTACGAAGTTGAAAGTCCCTTGCTGTGATATCCCACGCCACATGGTGTTAAACACGCACTACTATTGTAGGTTTGAGTAAACAATTGCATCCCAACGTTGGGCGCAATTAATAACAGGATCATGTCGATCCCGGGATTCTAAATCGAATGGTTTGGAAATGTCCAACACTATAAAGATCAGACTTAGCTAATAGGTTTTGTTCCACAGAACGATCGTAGCGCTACGAGAGTCGTAATTCATATACGTTAACATAGAATTACGACTCTCGTAGCGCTACGATAGTTCCGTGGAACGGGGGCTATAGAAGTTTCGATAGTTAACACTAGTAGGAGTATGCTTACTATACTTTAGACACATGCATGTCTATGACTGATGCAATTAATCACTGTAACGAAGGAAATCAAGCTCACTGCCAACATAGAACTGTAAACACATTTACATATTAGTGATATTAGAATGACAGAAAGACGTATAACTTACAATTTTAATTAGTCAGGACATGCACGTTCGAACATGTCATGTCTTCACTGAAAATGCAATATCTTCACGCAATGTGGAAACGAAAGCTTTCTCTGCCATGGCATTGTCGGAGATAGTGCCGCGTCCAATTACATTATCAACAGTATACGTTGTACATCCTATCTTTGTTCAACAATCTATAAACATTCGGTAGGATTTGTAGCCTGGTCAAAACTCATAGAGCTGGTTATTTACTTAATTTACTTAATGACCTATATAGATACAATTAAACAATTTACGAACTCGATGTCTTGGTTGGTATGTACGATACGGAAAGGTAAGTCGGCAATAGGGGAGTTCACTGGAAAAGACCACGATTGGTGAGAGAGAGAGAGAGAGAGAGAGAGAGAGAGAGAGAGACAGAGAGAGAGAGTATTTTTCTCTCTGTGTGTAAACTTTAAGGAATTTCCAAAAAGTCGACAAATATATATGGAGATACAGCTTATTGACAAATGGATGAAGCTGTAAAGTAAGCTCTATCTATATTATTTCAATTAAAACATATAGCTATTTTAATCATAAATTTACTTTGTAAGTGTATTGTATGTAACTTTAAGTCTAAATTGACATCAATTGCAAATAGTTAAATTATTTAACTCGATCTTTGACAAGCAATTGATTGCTATCATCGTTGCCCGAAACCATACTTCTGACACAGGTAGGTGCGCCTTACTCTTTCTTAATAATGACACGGAAATATGATCCAGCTCTTATAACATTATATCAAAAAAATCCTTACAAACTACGCTAACCGGGAAAATGTGAGAGAGAAAAAAGAGCATACATAAGTTAAGTATTATCTCGACAAAAACGAATAGAACTCATGAACTTAATTAACGTACACGTACTTACATGATTCAAAATTACGTTCTAAAGTCCAAATAGAAGCATATCCAACGTTTCAAAATGCCTGCATTCTACTCTAGCGAGTAGAGTATATTCGTGTATGTGTGTATATCAATTCGTCATGGGGGTGCTCCTTTCTGGGCGGTGCTATCATTTCGTATCCGTCCCTACATCAAGCACCAGGGGAGGTATGGCGATAGTGTTATAGATATGTCCATACTGTATTATTCATTATTCCCAAAGAACAGCGATAACGATATGATACAATCGATAAGCAATAAAGAGTAGATCTTGATACCAATGGAAAACAATATCGAATTTCAATGTTTAATTTCAATAGAAATATAGATATAATATGCTTGGTTTCGTTAGTTACAGGAAAATAGTAATATCATACCTACGTGAACAAGAATTAATAACATATTTGTCTATTCAAGATATATAATATATATTTTAATTATTTTTTAAGTATCATTTCGTTGGCGACGTATATATATATAAATGTAAGCTTCGCGTGCCGTATGGGGTGAACACATAACGTTCTTGACACTAACACCCGTATCACGTTGCCTTAATCAATACCTCAGCCATACTACACGGGAATTCGGTATCCCGTGTCAAAAATGCTTCTGTGAATTCATACAGTAAGGTTCGTTTTGACCGTGTAGAACTGTATTAGTTTGTCTGCATGCTAATGCATGTTGCGAACGTATCTGGACAGGCATATATATAATCTTCATCGGGGAAAACGGATCAGGAATTGTTTGTTCAGAATAGGAATCGTGACTTCGAGCACTAATATAATAATATGGATGGTTGCTTTACAGTATACGATCTGCTAACCATACGTTACTCGTGGAATTAGTCTAGTCATGGGCATAATGCTGTGCATGTTTCCTTATAATGTAATCCGTTAAGTTATAATTACTATAAAACACTTATATTACGCGCGGGCTTATATTACGCGCTTTACGCGCAAAGACAATTAGTAGACGTACATTATTAGATTGCTTAATTTACCGGCACCATTATATTAGTCATTGCATCACGTGATTTCAAAACGAGGTCGGAGTTGATTGACGCCTGTAACGTTTCACCTGAGTGGTAATAGTAGACTAATACTAGTATATATTTTTACGTTTAATTAATTTTTAATAGCTTCTTTTAATTAAATTATTCAATCGTATCTTCTGCGTTGTGTTTTTCATTCATTAGTATTAATTACATCGTACAGTATATCTAATACGTCCGCTTCAATCGTAAACTTAGGGCTTCATATTTCGCGCGGACAATAATTTCGCGCAAATTATATTTGCGCGTATATCGCGTAATATAAGTCTGCGTGTAATATAAGTGTTTTACAGTACTACCAGAATTAATTATATTCCTACTTGAAAATCAAAATGACAAATATAGCAAAATATAACAAAACATAGCAAAGGTTTGCTCTACGGTCATGTTAATACTCGTCAAGATACAAGTTACTGAGATAAATATAATACATGTATTCCTATTGGAAAACCTAAATGAGCATAACAAAATATAGCACACATTTTCTCTATGATAATATTAGTACTCATTTTCAATCATCCTCGAAACTACTGCCATTGTTTCTACTTAGCATCCGTAAAATGCTGTAAAGTAGGTATAACGAACGTGGTTGCGACGACATGTTGATAATGGGTTATGCATGTTGTTTAAGGTGACGGTGTATTCTGTTGGAGTGTGTGTTAATAGCATACCTTGTTCGTCATGACTGCGTTAACATTAGCCCCAGCGTCCAATAGTAACTTGCATAGATTGAGATTGTTCGTTAGGGCCGCTATGTGCAGTGACGTCCGCCCGTCTTCGTTGGTTAGGTCTACGACGTCCTTTCTCTTCCGTAGTCCCAGCAGAAACTTTACAATATCTGAAAGTTACAAAAATATGGAAAATTATAATTGTTATTATTATTATTATTATTATTATTATCATCAAGACAAGTTTTCAAATTTGATGGGACCTTTGTTGCTTTCCTTTGAAGATCTGAGCATTCATGCTTCATATGTTTATTGTCTGTACATGTACATAAGAATGGTATTTTATCTACATGCCAAGCCCATGAGCTCTATTATTATTACTACTATTATGCTTTTATTTAATCATTTATGTTGTTGTTGTTGCTCTTCTTCTTCTTCTTCTTCTTCTTCTTCTTCTTCTTCTTCTTCTTCTTCTTCTTCTTCTTCTTCTTCTTCTTCTTCTTATTATTATTATCAATATTATTATTATTATTGTTATTATTATTACTACTATTATCAATGACAATAGGAAGCAGTGGAGGAACAAGGAGAAGACTGCATGTAATTATAATACACTGGTCTCCATACCGGTGACACGCGCAAAGACAAAGGGAAGATATATTTCGAATTTCAGATTTCAAAATAAAGGTACTAGTACTTGACAAAATGAATGATACTCTATTGGATGACAATCTGTTCTTCGACAGGATAACTATGTCCATAAATCAAATACAGCGTGTACATATACTTACAATTGCAATCATCCAAACAGTAAATCGGAACATGCAACGAAAGATAAACATATGATCCCATATAGATATTGTCATAAATACCCATTAAAGTGAAATACTGTTTACAATATACCATTGAGTCCATTCAGTATCTGTGTCATATATTGCTGATATACATTTACTCCGATCATTTTGCAAAACGTTAGGGTCTACCATACAGTAAGCCATGAGGCATGACATAACTCTAGAGATTACAATAATATCCGAAGATGTGTTTAAAACATCAGCTGTAATTATTAAAAAAACCCATCCTGTCATCAGAGCCAGAGGAGTCAGCGGAATGATACATGCGGGTCAGTATAGAGTGCATGTGTCTTTATAGGGTCACCATTGATAGACGTCTATACGTCAGCAGAAGTACGATATATAGATACTAGAGATAGCACTGAGTTTGCATATCGCTGCAAGGACGTCTGGTACTATATAGAGACCTTTACTTTCTCACGCTCAACTTAAAACGCGAGAATTACTGCGTATTTTGTGCAATAAGTTTGATAGTGGCCTAGCTACTATTAGGTCAGAAGGGCAATGCCTCCAGATGATTTTGTCTTTGACTATGGCATTTAATCCCCGCGGTCACCCCTTAGTAACATGGGGACTTGCACTGCAGTTCAAGCCTGGCTACTCCCATGTTAATTGATAATATTCAACGATAGGTCTCTATCTCTGATTATGTTATTGCGACGCCGTTTTTCTTGACATTATCGTACAACGTGTTTGTTTTGGTCAACCTGCAGCTCTGGCAGTTCAGCAGCAGATATGGATGTTTTCGGACAGCAATCTGACAGGACTTACTCAGGGAGGTGAAAAACGCGATCTCACACTAAATAATGCATGGTAGGTGTACATTGGTTACGTCGTCATGACTACGTAGATGGATCGAGGAAACACCTGCCCAAATCGATGGCGTATTTAGACAGGAAAAGACCAATCCTATTTATGTATGTATGTATGAAAAGTATGTATGTGCATGTCTGTGTATGTGTGTGCGCGCGTTTGTGTGTGTGTGTGTGTGTGTTTGCGTGTGTGTGTGTTTGTATATTTATTTGTGTGCGTTTGTGTGTGCGATTGTATGTATGTTTGTGTGTGCGTGTGTGTGTATATGTCTATGACGTGTGTGAGTTTGTACGTGTGTTTGTTATTTGTGTGTATGTGTGCACGTGAGCGCGCGTTTGTATGTATGTATGCATGTATGTGTGTATGTATGTGTGTGTGTGTGTGTGTGTGTGTGTGTGTGTGTGTGTGTGTGGTCTATAAACAATTACATGTACTATCATAAACATTAACTAGCATACATGTGCATTATATATTATATACATATCGATGTCGGTGTTTACATGAGTCTGAGACGGTATGAACACTTCAATCGAATTAAAGGAACACATTTAAGTTTGTGTGTTTGTTTTTCAAAAATTAAAATAATAGATAAGTATGATAGGAACGATCGCGAAGGTCGTGGGTTGTTAAGCCGGTTTTGAATTAAAAGTATAGTTATGAAATAGCAACACAAATGCGCGCACACACCCAATCGAATTCCCATATATCAGTGCAAACAGTAACAAATTGTACTTGTAATCTTCAATGCGTCGTCTTATAACGCACAGACTCGACGCCTCTATTAGAGACTATATATGAAGGCTATTGACACACATGTACATGTACCAGTATTCAATTATATATCAGTGGCCCTTAGATACTGTAGTCGCTCTCGTTGGCAGAGATTGAAAGGGTAGAATCGATACAAAATAGCCATTATAACTGTATCCATACATCTCGGACGAATCTTAAACTATCTATAGATTGGCAGGTGAATTGTCTGCAGATACGAGTCTCTTGGCCATGTCAACTAAAATATTTATCCTATCCATATTTAAATAGCACTCATGCCGTGTGGCAGTAGACATATCAAATTCGATGTCATAAACTATCCTGTTTGGAAAGAAATAATATTTGAATCACCCTAAAACAAGACTGTTTTATGCATTTTGTGTTAGAATTAGATTTTATGTCAAGGTTGAAACCGTATATGTATTATAATCATACATGCTTTCTACAACAAGTCGTTGCTTTTTAATTATTGCAACTGCGTGTTACAATCGTCGCAAATGGGTGAAAGATTCCCGCAGCGACGTTAAACTCCATAATCACTCACTCATTCATAAGAATCGTGATACTTCAACCTGGCGAAACTGTGCTGGCTGCATTTTAACCATATTTTTTTTAAACACAACAAAATAGAGAATACTAAACGAGAAAATAAGAACTTCTTCAACTATCAAAAGCGAACATTAGATTTTACTGCATAAGACTAGGACAATTGTTTCTGTAGTTTTTGCTTCATTATTTTGATAATTCAACATAATCATGATGCACCGCGAGTATAACTCCACGAAACATTTGCAAAACTGTCTCCGAAATATATACCCATAAGGAAATTTGGTACTTGTACCGCACTGCTGGGTGTGTTAAGCCAGTAGCAGACTATGAAATGAGCTCTGCGAGCTTTCACGACTGCGAGATATTTTATGTCGCAGAGCTCCTATACGACTGCGCGCCAGTGTGCTACAGACCGCACAGCCACCAGAACTACGCAGTGTATTACTTGCATCGAGTTAGTCTTTGTGGTCGTGGAGGCTGCCATTTTAAAGTCACATGAACCAGAGAAGGGATTTCATTGGATGAGCACCAATATATATCGCAGATATACCAAATCGACTGCGCGGTGTGTAGCAGACTAGCGTAAACTATAGCGACAGTCCGCGCAGTAGTAAACCATGCCGCGGAATATCAAACAAGTTTGATTTTGGAAATCGTCTCGGCGAGCTGTGTCGCAGTCATATACTGCAAAAGACTTATATTTCGCGCAGACTTATATTACGCGCTATACGCGCGAAATCATAGTCCGCAAATTGTCTTTGCGCGTATAGCGCGTAATATAAGTCTGCGCGAAATATAAGTCTTTCACAGTAACTCACCGAGATGCCGTAGCAGATTACGATTTCAGCTCGCCGAGATAACGCGCAGAGCTGGCTCGCCGAGAGTTATGCATAATCTGCTGCCGGATTTAGAGCTATTGTTACACAAAATAAACTTGGTAATATCAGTCAGTTTACTTTTAGCAGTTGGTCCAAGATAAGATTAAATCAGGAGATGGATCCGACTGGCTTTCACAACTACTAGCGTCACGACATAAGTATTCCAATTGTGTGAATATTTACTATTACGACCGTAAATATAAAAGACCGTCTTATCGGTTTAAGAAATCGGAAATCGTATATGACATTTTAAAAACGTAGCGGAGGTTATGTCTTCATCTGGAATCGGTGAATATATAAAGCGTACATAGTAGTAAAGAAACGTTACTAAAATAACCGCCGATACGATTGTCAATGCAAATACAGGTATATTTTTCATATGTACAGACATAATTAGCCTGCATGAAATCAATGCTTTAATGTAGCAAATTATTACCTTCAGTTTTGCGAAACTAATTATACCACGTGCACACTATAGTAAATGGCAGTGGATATTATTTAATAGTACTAGACAGATATCGTACAGCTAATATTGTCTAAAGATTAAAAGATCGACCTATATCCCACAAGTTCCTACTGGAAATACGTTCTGCGATATGTCAATATATATATA
>JAUTBT010018235.1:0-16398 GCA_032361225.1 Lepetodrilus schrolli
AAACTTGTAGATGTTATGTTAGGCAGATAGGTATAATATGAACGGTTGAAACTTGTAGATGTTATGTTAGGCAGATACGTATATATGAACGGTTGAAACTTGTAGATGTTATATTAGGCAGATACGTATATAGGTGAGTGCAAAATAAATTTTAAAGAGTTCCTTGAAAGCACACGTACTAAAGTAAGATTCAAGACGTAACTATATACCTAATGCTTCACCCATTACACCGTACAGCAGCAACTCGAATTGAACATTACACTAGCTGAATTATTGAATATTTGGTTATAAATTACCCCTTATACTTGAGTGATTTTTTTCTTTTAAAATAATGAGTACTATTTATATATCTCAAATAATATACAAATAGAACATGATTAGCTATATCGGAAGACTTCAGAATTATTTGGTTTATTTTAGAGTATGGGTGAAATATTCCCGCTCCGACGAAAAGCACTAATTTAATAATTCAACATATATATATATATATGTGTGTGTGTGTATGTGTGTGTGCGTGCTTATGTATGTGTGTGTGTGTGTATGTATGTATGTGTGTGTGTGTGTGTGTGTGTGTGTGTGTGTGTGTGTGTGTATCATTTGAAGACAATACATTCAGGCAATGTTAGCACATCTCTAGAATAAATCACTTAATTTTGTTTGTATCCTTTAATTTCGTTAATATGACATCTTAACTTCCGGGATATTGAAAACCTTTCACCACTTTCACCTTTCACCATTGCTAAGGACAATATTGTCCAATTATCTCCCTTGTATGCAGTATGCCTACGCGCCTGCAGCAGAATATAGATCTAGAGTTAGCGCCATCTGTTGTCAGCCACGGTCATCTCGAGTCTATCTTTGCGCACTTGTAACAGTACTGTAGGGAATAGATATTTTAATTAGGATTTATCTGCACGTTTTACATTATGACAGACATAACGCACCAGTGACACTGTGCACCTGTTCCTAGTGTTGTGACACGTCGAGTCACGCGTAGATCCCCGCTTGTCGTCCAGCCATAGCTCACCCGCAGTCAAACAATACCTCGCCCAGTGATGCGCGACCAGCTCGGCGATCGGACTTTGCGATGAATTAGAAGAGAGGTATCGTTAATGTGTCACGCGGTGTCAAAGAAACGGCACGCGACGCGTATTTTTAAAGTATTGTTAAACGGTGAAAATATCGATATTCATGACACGTGAATGACAGGAAAATATGATAACTATGAATTAGGTTTACTAACAAATCTGAGAGGCTCGACTCCGAATAGAGTCCCGTTAGTTGTACGCGGTGTTGAATGGGTATGCATATGTGTGAATGGGTACAGGACTGAGAGGGGTAAATAGCATTACATGACTCCAGGTGCGCTAATACGACAATAGCAGCTGACTTTTGTACTCGAATCACCTAACGTCTTCAAGTGGCTGTCATTTCGTAAGGATACTGCAAATTAAATGCAGTACATTATTTACATATTATAACAGTGTATGGTAGTTGAGATCGACAGATGCATACCTCGCTATTGTCCAACAATCTTTCTACATACAAAAATCATAATAAATCTAAACTAAAATTACTATATCGATTTGTATCGGGAAACTAATAAATACGTGAAAACTGCTTCAATCATAAAGAAAGTGTCATTGGACATTTAGAATACAACAGCAACCTGATATCATTTACATTAATTTTCCCATTAATTGGAATCTAATTTTACAATAATATAGAGCGCTATTTTCATGTGCTTCACGGTTATATTTTGTATGGTAGTTTGCGTTTCTTTGTCAATGTATTACAAAGTATCATGTATATATAAAATAAATAAGCATACTATACATATTTGCGACATTCTACATTCGCTTTTGTTAATCAATATCACTTACACTCTCGCATGAATGAAAACTCATTAAAACTAGTATAACTATATTTAGTATGAATTCGTAAGTGTAGTTAAAGATATTGACATTCAGCTTGCAAGTGTGACGCTTAATAATCACTGCAATGTTATCTTGAGCTTGAATTACTGCGCAAAATATACCTTCACTATTAGTATTATTATTATTATTATTATAATTATTATCTTAAGTACTTGATATCTACAGCAGAAATAGATACATCGATTTCACGTCGAATTCAGTAATATTTTAACCAAATTAACTTTAACGTTCGACGCGAAATAGTCCCATGGTAGATGTTATTACTTATATATGACCACAACAACTACGCGAAAGAGTAGGTGCGTGGGCCTATACGTTGACCAGTTTGAATTTTGAATTTTGACATATTGACTAGGCATTGGGGACGTTATACTTGTACAGGTTTTACAGCAGAAGAAGGAACCTTTATTTATTAATGTGAATTGGTAGGATAAGTTTACTCTTACGTATTTACGGCACGCTGATAATGTCTATTGGGCTGTATTCGATTCGTGAGTCGATCGACTTCAAGGTGAAACCAGAGTGAGGGAATTACCATATGGAACACGGTGTTTCACCAGAGAGATATACAGTTGCATTATGACCCATTTTGGCAGTACACTCTCAAGTATTATTTATTAAAAACATGATGACAATTTATTCTGGTTGGGAAAGCAAGATTTAAGTCGAATAAGTAGGTAAAGTTATGTATCAACTTTAATTACTCATATATTCGTTCACCTCAGAGTATACACCTGTTTTCTTTTTATTCAAGTACTAGTATTCGCTGCGCATGCTCTAACACCTAACACTAAGAGTTGTGAATCGAATACACCCTTATATACATGCATCCTCGAAACACCCATCATTATGCCTACTAAACATCCGTCAAATGGGTGTAAAATAGGCATAATTGCGATGGTTTCGAGGATGATGACGTTTACAACACCTGATCAATCTTTATTACACTACCGGTGAGATATCACCCATGTCATAACATACTGTTATCTAACTATATTTATCACCCAATACGCAGTAGATATCGCTTTCAAATAAAAAAAATTGGTTTATTTGATTGTTTATTTGATTGTTCTACCATTGTGATGTCATCGCTACGACTGTGATGTCATGGCATTGCTATAATGTCACAGTGCAAATGCTAAGTAGCCTAAAGATTTTACTTCACAGTAAAATGTTTATGATGTGGCATTTTACTTCTTTAATGGCTTTAAAATGATATTTGCTGATAAATAGAATCTCACCCTCGTGTCTTGGAATATCAAATATATCAACACTCGTCGATGATAGTTATTAAATCCTTGGCAAAGCCTCGGATTTAACAACTTTCACGACTCGTGTTGATATACCTTGGCAAAGCCTCGGATTTAACAACTTTCACGACTCGTGTTGATATATTTGATATTCCAAGACACTTGGGTGAGATTCTTCATTTATTTCTCTGATTGCATAGTGATATACTAGATAAAACAAAATATGAAAACAATAGTAGATATATACCTTTCCACCAAATCTCTCTTCCTGTCACTTGTCACAGCTTGACGACGGACACGGCCGGCTTTTAACTGAGCGACACTCCACGTATGAAGCCGCCATAGTGACTTAGCATCAAGTAGGACCAGTAACGTACGTACGGGTCAGTTTTCAATCTTACACCGGCCGCCATTGCTAGTGTAACGTGTCTGTCGTCGCTGAATTGTCGTATATGTTGCAATTAAATTCCTAGGCAAATGGCGTGCACGTTTACCTGTTAATATGTGGGGAACGACATTCTAGATGTGTAGAGAGCGTGGTAGAATACTAATCCTTACTTTTCACCATTTGGAACGGACTCACCAGTTACATGCAAAACATAAAGACATCTTCTTTTAGAGAGTATTCATACAGCGCCCTTGATATTAGAGTTATACAAATATGAACTTCATTATTAATATTATTTATTATTATATTCAGAAATGTCATCACATTTATTATATGTTTTTATTTTTAAACAGGTCCCAATGATCTGTGAAAATTATGGTCATGCAGAATATAGTTTCCCAACGCTTACTATTTCAGACCATAAACTTTTGGAATAAGGCAGTGTAGAGAAAATATTAAAACACTAAACATTAAACTTCAGACCATTTAGAAATGCCATGTACATTGTATGTTCTTTTGTTTTTAAAAAAAAATACTAAAAGATTAATATCATTTTTCTTTTGGAATGATTTTTTAAACTGATAGTCATGCCATCACAGAATAGAGTTCCCAGCGCTGACTGTTGCAGATGTAATATCTATTGGTAAGCAAGGCGGTCGATGTTTTGCAATTTCAATGATCGGCAAGGGACAACCGATCCTACATGTATTGACATTTGCGCGTTAGCTCCTCTGAGATTTGAAAAAGAAAACCGATATTTGATGGGCTTGACGACCGCTGTAAAATCAAATCTAGAACACGTGTAAATGACACAACGTGTATGAATTATTAGTTATAATAAGTTTATAAATCTAAGAGGTTAGCAGTTGTAAACTAATGACGGTAAGCTCTCGAAGAAATGAAGCGATGTCTTGGGACGTCACAAATTGATAAAGCATCGGTTAACATCGGTTAACATTTGATCGTTGAAGGAAAGTTGACAAGAATGTGATATCACATTTCTTTTCATAGTTGGAATTCCTCGTTGTGAATAAAGGTCACCTCGTGTGCGAACACAGTTACAATACATTTCCAATAGGTAAGTTATAAATCTGAAGCTCGGAAGTGTTAGGTTGTGCTGACATATAAAAAATAATAATACATTGTCATAACAAACATCAAACATAACTTCACTGGATTAGAACCCTATTTTGGCCATGGAACAGGCATTGCACTCGTGCACATACACACACGCAGCGCACACACACACACACAGGCACACATGCACACACGTACAGGTAGAACTTAAAAGAGTCATTCACAACTTTCTATAAAATACATCTCAACCCAAACGTTTTTCAATTCATGTACTTCTTCTTAAGTTGAGTGTTTTTCCGGTCGCCTTCCAACTTCGTTGATTTCGGCAGCAATTCATGTATCCGCCCTTGAGTATTTATACAAATAATATGGATTGTGTGACTTGCTGTCTCCAAGTAGAACATATTCAGACTTCGGTCATCAAACTAGCTATATCCAAAGCGGAATCACGAAAAAAGGATAAATACAAATTTATGTTAAATTGCCCAAAAGACTAAATATGAATGTAATTTTATTTTCAAACCAATATCAAAGTCATCTACGTAGATCTACACCAATTAAAAATCGTATTTAGCAGCTCAATATTATAACAAGTTCGTGTTTTATATTAATCAGACACGCAATCATGATGGCATTATCCCTTGTGTGTGTGCGTGTGTGTGCGCGCGCGCCGTTTGTGTGTGTATCTCTCTCTCTCTCTATCTCTCTCTCTCTCTCTCTCTCTCTCTGTATGTGTGTGTTTTGTTGGGTTTTATTTTGCATTTGTCTTCTGATTTCATACATTCTGTTTTCTGTTTCATATATATATAATTCAGCGTGGAATCGAATCAGTTACAAAATATATTATATAGTCTATGATTTCAGTCTGGTGTCATTACCTGACCTGTTGAGTATTAATTAACCACAGATAATTATTACCTGTCTGTAACGATTACTCAGTAACATGTGGGTACATATAAAACACGGACCGGGATATAGTAAGTGATGTGAACCATACCTAGAGGCGATACAAGTATGTAGGCGCTCATTTATGTCTAACAGGTCTTGTTATGCTTCTTATTATGGTAAATGACAGTTTGGAACATGTTTGGCTGACAAGCACGACAATGACATCGATGTCTTGCTGACACGTGCAAGATGACATGTTGGAACTGATTGGTCCTATAAGTAGGCTTGGTGCATATATGTCAGATTTTAACACATCGTTGGATGATTGTAACAAAAATACAGGATGATATGTCGTGATGTTGGTATATCATTGGTTGGAGAACAAGTACGGCATGCTAGTTTTGAACACACCGTTGGTTATAATTTGAAAGCAGATGATCGCATATTGCAATGATATCTAATAGTCTAAGTATTATAAAATGATAAATTTGAAGACATTATTGGATGGTTATAACATAAATATAGGATATGAGATTGGTATACCATTGGCTGGGCAATTGGTACGATATGCTAGTTTTGAACTTATCGTTGGCTATAGTTGGTAAGCAGATGATGGCATGTTGTAATGCTGTCATTTAAATAGAGCTTGTGTTCTTTTTCAATTGATAAATGACACGGGTGACAGAACCGAGTTTTCTTTATGTTTTCGTAAAAACGGATCCAACCCCCAGTAGATTCTGGTTATGCACCATCCCCAGCATTTTTATTTTAAAAATATTTAATGTTTCAACATTACATACTTAATTCTTATTCACACTATTTATTACATTTCACCAAGAGTTGGCATATCATGTTTTTGTATTCAGTCATATACTTTTAATGAAACTTCTTTTGGGATGTTTTTCATGCTGCAAATTCATTTTAACCAATTTATAGCCTAATTTCCTCCTGCACTAAACCGACAAGCCGTAATATAAGTGAAAGAATATTGAAAGCGGTTTCAAACTCCTATACAAAATAATAATGATAATAATAATAATAAATACAAAGAGATAGTAGTTTGTTAAAATAAGTTTTACAATGTTATATTTTTAGGAAGTGCGTTTGTCATTTGTTTGCTTTTGTTTAAATTATTTAGATATTTTTTTCACAGCATATAAGATCATTCTCTAAACACGCTCGATATGTTTTTATATGCTTGTTTACAAGACCACGTTTTAAATGAAATTATTCAAGGGATAAGAAAGCGTTTGAACAATTTTGAGAAAACAAATTTTGTTCTCTTCTGAAATACATGTCCAAGGCTTCTTTATTACACAACTGAGACGAACGACGTTACTGGGGCAGGATCCGTGGAACGGACCGATCGTAGCGCTACGAGGGTCGTAACTCACATTCATTAACGTGGAGTAATACTCTCGTAGCGCTGCGATTGTTCTGTGGAACTAGGTCATGGTCTCGAAAATGCTGAAAGATTCGAGTCCAAGTTATTGCCCATGAAGTCGACTTAAAATTGAGCATACTTTATGGGAGTGTAAATTAGATCAAAATGTATTTCCAGATTCCTCGGAACATACAAGAACAAAGTAAGTTTTGTATTTATTAAGTAATCACTGTTCACGCCAATAATTGCCACGGGTCAAAGGAGGGTTTTACGATTAATCGTCCCATGTCGGACCGATAAAATGGTGTAAATATTGTCGTGAGTCTAAGCATCTATATAGTATCATTGTATTTATCCAAGTAAATCTATGATCACGAAATAATGTGACGCACGAACGGAAATACAGTAATTTACCTCATGGAAAGTTTTATTATAATTAACAAATAATATTTTACTAACTGAATATTTAAGCGCTAAAATTAATATATATACAACAAATTATTTTAAATACTTATTCTCTTCTCGGTATAGTCCATTTTCTAGGATGGTTTTCGGGGTACCTTTAATTCTAGCGTCCAGTGCAGTGTCTGGAGTCGGCACATAAATAGATATACAGGCTTCAGAGCCCCAGGCAGCATAACTGCCAATCAGTATGTTTTACAGCCCTAACTGCGGGAAACAGGCCCCAATAAAAGAGTGATTAGTACCCTGGCTAGCGGTTGCTCGCTGCACTATCGGTTGGGTCACTACCCCGCTATTTCCGTGACTATGTCCGTCTTAATTTCCGAGCCAATTTCGTGTTAGTTTGGCTCGTGTGGAGGCGCGGCCATGGATGAGGGGCTGTAACTGTAGGATGAAAAATAATACTAAAAGATAATAATAAAATTACGAACTTCATAAATCAATGAAGAGATTTGTGTAATTTTCGTAAAGGATACTAAATGGAATATGTTTATGGACAGGAATATACCAAAGAAACACACACAAAAATTACGATGAATACTGACCAATTGGGACTACTATACTTGAATGCGATATGTGTAATTATCGTAAAGAAAATGAATTGGAATTGTATCAGGTTTTACGAACACACGTGTATGTGAGTGCGCGCGCACCCGGAACAATAGCTCTACAGCTAACTTTTTTGTTATTAACATTTCCGACGTAAAATACAGATTGTTCTTCTTTTCTCTCTCTCACACGCGCGCACACACACACATACACGCACACACACACACACACACTCTCTCTCTCTCTCTCTCACACACACACACACACACAATAAAAACTAGATTTTAAAAATAATAATCTTCATAATACTTAGTCTCCATATGATGGATGTCCTTTTCTTGCACCTACCATTGAAGGAAAGTGTGTTAACATCCATAAATAGAAGCACCGGAATAGGAAGCTTATAAGATATGGTCAGCACATTGAAAACACATCTGATAAAAAACCATTTCAATTAGATATATCGTAACGACTCATCTTGTTTTCGAATAACGCTACTTATTTCTAGCGCTAATTGAAAGGGGTGCCGTAGACGACTGGGATCTGATATGGAAAATCTTTTGAAATAAACTGGGAAGTTAGAGACAGATTCTACGCAAATACGTCATAGATTTATTCCTATGTTTTCTCCTGGCCTGATCTTACTTCTTCCCTTTTTCTGTGCGCCTACTTTTAGCTGTCTTTGACCCTTACCAAATATAATATGTCTGACTGATATATTTCAGCAATAAGGTTATTTCGTACCAGATATAAAGTAAATATTATTTGTCTTCATCTGATCCCACTGTATCTAAATAGATTCAAATAAAAATAAAACGCCAGTGCCGAAAGCTATGAAAATAGTTCACAAGTCCTTGTGATTTGATATTCTTACGGGATTAGTGAGTGTTTTCATAAAGCATATCATTGTCGAACCTGATTCTAGAACTCGCCTCAGGACATATAAAATAGCATAGCACATTGAGGTGATACGCATAAACATTTACATGTACATTTTTTTTCTCGTGGAAAGCCTTCTACGTTTTGTTCAGTCATATCAAATAGGTTCATTGTCTTTATTGTTTCTGTTTACCAGATGAAATCAGTATCATTGGTTTACAAGACTGAAGATGGGAAGGAAACGTACGTCTTGCTGATCAAACTCCCAATCTATGAATATGAGCCAACGAAACATCTGACAAACTACGGCAATATTATTCAATATGATAAAGTTTCTTTGCGATATTTCACGTCTGTTTATCATATATAAGCAAAACACATATTATTGTAGACATGACTGTATTTACTTTTATCTAGATATATTAGCTAGCTAACATGACAAGAAAGCGTAACATGCTTAAAGAGGCAAGATCATACTGCATAGGGAATAATGGTCACTTTAGAGGTTACTATTGCATATTTTGAAAGATTTTTTAGTCATCGAGAAATATATTTATTTCCTATCCAAAGACACCTACCCCAAAAAGGGCGGCCGTGCCGGAAGTTGTGACGTCACAGGATTCTGTGTACACAGATCCCCTCGTAGAAACCAAGATATCATTCATATGGCCATTGTTTTTTTTCTTTCTACCAGGTGGTTAAATTACCGCGTAAGAACAACAATTGCAATCATTGATGTCAATATTATGAGCTCACAATACATTACAATGTCTCTCTGGTTAATCTATCGACAAGTGGGTGTTGATCCGTGTTCTTTCTCGGTGTTTGATGCGAGCTGTTGTCGTTGATCTCTTGATCGACATGTGCATGATGTGCATTACCACTCCGAGTTTGGGTTTTATCTGCGATAGGGCAGTATACAGGGCCTAAACGTTTCCATAAAACAGACCCGACACAGGCCTCGGATTTTAGTGCATACTAGTAGGTGTCCTCTCCAACGTCCGCGCGGTCTATGTTTAGAACAGAGCACTGTTGGGGAAAACCTCCTTTGCATTGGCGATACAGTATCCTACAGTTTGTATAGATATTTTTGTTCATAATATTTTTATGAACTATTAATATTATTTAGAAAAATAAATAAAAAATATAAAATAATTACAAGTATGATCTTGCCTCTTTAAGGTTCCGACAGCATATAATGGAGAATTGATTGCTAAATAGTAGGCCTATATACACTCTCTCTTACGACATCAATGTAACAACCTAAATGTTGATCTTTTTCTTGTAAATGTATCTGATACTCTAAAAAGTTATTGTGGCTATGTTTATGAAATCACCGTTCATTATGGTTTGTATTTTCGTTTGATCCATTCGATTTATTTCAATAAAATATGTTGAAATCAAATTAATAAACAGAAGGAATTAGGTATTGGCCGTCGACAGACAGCACAATTATTAGGCCTACCATGAATAGATAATAAATTAATAAATTTAAGACATCTCCAATTATACATATACATTTCTTACTTAGATACCTGTATTCTGCAAATTAATGCGTTCATGGACAGTTACATTATTGGTGTTTAACGTTTGCGTCCGCCGGCTCCGTGGCGTAATGGTTAGAGCGTCGGCTCGGAGTGCGGAAGGTCGCGGGTTTGATCCCCGGTCGCATCATACCGAAAGACGTTAAAATATGGTACTAGTTGTTCCCCTGCTTGGCGCTCAGAATTAAAGGGGTAAAGCAAGGACTGGTCATCTCGGAATCAGTATACAGTGTCTGGGTGGTGTATTCATGTTCTATCTGCGGCATGATATACCTCCAAGTGAGCTAGCACTATAAAAAATAAAACTAGTGAAAATCCAAACTAGTACAAGCAGTACATATGCATGCAAGCCATGATGTGAGTGAACAAATCTTGAAAGTGGCTTTAAACCCCAAATCAACCAACAACGAACGTCTGCGTCCAGCGTAGCCGATACAGCATACCTTCCGGCGAGTAACATTGGCCGTGATGTCGTCGTGCAGCTATATATACGGCTGACCATTTAACATTAGGTACAATAACAACAGTATACTAAGAATAGGAATATTCAAGTCTCTGATGTGTGGAATAGAAAGATCTAGAATTTAGAAAGACACGAAGTAGTGTAATAACAGAAGCGCTAGTAAAATATAAAAACAACTCTCAAAACAGGTGAAAATGGTGACCGGTGAAGCACGTTGCCAGATATGTTGCTACTTTGGAACGAGATAACATGAAGGGAAATAATGCTATTTACTAGTCCTTTTAAGTGATTCTGTACAAAATGTATATTTGCTTTGTTGAAATATTTCATAAATGTAGCTAGGAAGTATGGTCAGACACATACTTTTGAAGCTTCTTTCCACTAAACTACTACACCATGTCATGCTATCACAACTTCATCTGTAGACAGTGGCGATTAGGCAGGGATGGGTTGTCTGGCACATATTGATACCAAGTGAGGTTCGAACATAGGACATTTTATTGAGCAGTCCAATATTCTGAAATCTTGCTAATCTTAGATTGAAACAAAGAACTGGACAAAGGACGGTTTTGTACGAAAAGGTGTTTATTGAATGATACTACCTGTACTTTATCTAATCTCACAAAATGACAAGTTATATGTACAATATATAGGTATGAAAGGTCATTATCCAATGAAGTATTATGAGAATAAATCCTGACAAACAAAGTACCGACAATCGTTACTGGATCAACATTGACAATCATATACAAGCACCAACCACAAACCTCTGGGTAGCATCGAAAGATTTCTTTTTTAAAAACCCGTTCAGTCACACTTCTAGTCAGATCTATGATAGTGTTTGCTACATGAGCAAGCAGATATTACAGACTCCATACTTAAGCCAGTCATTAGTGTTGCTGTCTCAGAAATTACCAAGGAGCCGTCCACTAATTACAGTATTATTTTCTAAAAGTACACAAGGTTTATAACATAAAGAGAAATAGATACATGCCCCTTAGGATGCACTGTACGTAATGCTAGAGGCTCTTTTAGTAAGGATACAATATTGAATCCAGTGACACAATTATCAACAGCTTAACCCTCTCTCTGCTGGATTAGGCACAGACCCTGCTCTTGATGGTATCTTCATTTGCCTACAGCATGGAGAGGGTTGGAACAGCGCAATTAAGTTACATGGTCTATCATTATGTTTTGGATCTATATAAATTCACACCTGTTTATCTACTGTATAGTAAATTTGGCATCAATGACCTTACTGAAGAGTATTTGTGCATTTGCTATGTTACTACCATAGTAAATGTGGTGAATCGATACAAAAATGTATATCTTTGGTATTCATAACCAGGTAACGGTCCGATGTTACCATTGGTAACTCAAGTCTCTCCTTATGTTTGTTACATTTGGGGAAAGAAAACAAAAGATACCGCAAAGAATGTGTATGACACCATGCTGATAATACAAGTCTTCCACAACTATCGACTTGGTAGTTAATATTTGCTGCCAATTTGTTGGTGTAATGTTGTACAAATGCCTTTCTCCTAATTCAAGAATCGAGTAATTTTTCTCTTTCTGCAAGGCAATTTTAAAGTGTGACACAACCGATTAAACTTTTCAAAATAAATCTACGGAAGAGAGGCTATACATCCAATCAGCGACTGACGAAGTTTTTTGTATACTATGCTCACACGGCTGTTGTTTCCTGATCTGTAACTCATTGATTAATAATGAAATGAATCCTCGGGAGTCAAGCTTGTGAACAGTGAAAAATGAAATATGGCACGCAATGAACTGTGAGATACGAGTAATATCATAACAATACATATGATATGCAGTAATACACAGTACAACCAAACAATCCCTCCATGTAAGCAGTCAGAGTTCTGGTAACCCTTTCACTGGTGAAGTTGTCATAAGCATTTGTATACATGGTACCTCTGGTAGACTACAGCAATGACAAGGGTTAACAGTTAAAGAATACCGACTACTGTTCCGGGCCCAATTGCTCACAGCACTTGTAGTGACAACTGATTGCAAGTCAAATTTCATGGACCCGCTAAAAGTTTAAGTCTGTTTGAACAAAACACCTTTATCACTACAATAGTTTAGCGAACTAGATTCTCAAGTTTCATGCAATGGACATACACTTGTAGATGGTCCCTCAAATTTGACAGGACCCTGCTTGATGAATGGTGCTATTAATGTGTGTAGAAACTGTAATGATCTCGATGAATAACCTGAAAATATGAATATCCAGTAGTGAATACACATATACAATATGAGAGGATATTGTTACAAATATGAAATGCTTAAAAAAATAGATTTACCTATCTACAAAGTAGGGACACACACAAATAGAGACCAATACATCCATGATATACTCTTATGAAGAATGATAAAACAACAATTTAGATTGCTAAGTTAACCCAATACAGTACAGTGAACATGGTGAATGGCTTAATTATTCAGTTCACCAAGAAAATTAGAGGCAGATTCCACATTTCTTCACATGGTTTCAATAATTCTGGTTATGGACAGTTTCACATTTGCATGTGAAGTTTTCCCTTTGTCAAGCAAGACTAGTATGGTCAAATAATTGATATCATGTCAATTCGAATAATGAAAAGCAAAGTGATTCCAAATGGAGACGAGTGAATTTTGAACACAAAAACAGTTAAGTACTATGCCTTGTATATTATTATTTGTAATTGTGACTTTCTACAACTGCCTATAAATAGTGAACCCTACACATGCATCCTGCCCGAAACACTTGTCCTAAGCTGTGGTTTGAAATTGCATAGAGGGTTAATGTATATTTCACCATGATTAGAAATCTCTCAATATGTCCCCCAAGGAAAACACATGCAACACTAGCCGTCGGATATTAAATAACCCATTCTGGTGACCGACAGGTTAGCTGCTTCAAAGATTGTCGTTGCTTTCTTGCATTAGTGTCTTTGATAGCTTTCAGCTTCGCCACATTTGGTCACAAGTTGCAGAAATCTTTAGTCTATATGTGCATCATAAAAAAACTATATCAATTTCAAATCCAATGCATGTTGAATGTGCTTATGATAGGAAAACTAGCATGCCTCTCAGTTAAGAAAGGAGTATAGATATACATGCACACAAAATACCAATAAGCAGGGATTTCAGCGACTACAATAAGATCTTCCATCATAGCACTGTTTTGTAATTATGTAGAACAGCGAAAGCGAGCATGAATGAGCAATCTGCCAGAAACATTTGTTTCAAGACAAACGTAAAAAAAAATGCTGGGCATTTTAATTTTAATTTGGCACAATAAGCCAGTTTCGAGTTTCGAATACGCATATGCATGTCAACAGTGAAGGCACATTATAGTGTAGTATGCTATTAAAATGCTTATCACAACCACCAAAATGCTTCTCGGTGGTTTTAACTAACATGCAAGACAAAATAGATGATAAACGATTATTTCAGACAGTTGTTGTTCAAGTGCTTTCACCTTCGATACATGCACACGTATTCTGTGCATATTGGAAACTCTGAGCTGGCTTATAGGTCTGTTAAAATTAAATATATTACACTTATATTTACCATAATATAAAACATTGGTTTCTTTCCATTAATAATTAAGCTTATTTTACACAATAATATTTTTGAAATATTCAACTCAAACCAGCCTTACTTAATGTCAAGTCTTATTACATGAAACTGTATAGGATGAATCACTACAAATTTGATAATAGTGTGACCTCTAACCTTGACATATCTGGTGGGACGACACAATGATTTAGATACATATCTAAAATTTAGATGTCCTAAACTTGCACTTCACACAATGACTTTGATCTTTCATCAATGTACCCTCAAATATATACCAAATTAACTATTACAAATTTCATATATCTGAGAACATAATCATGATCATACCATAGATCCCCATCTCCATTGCGAGTAAATCCCTTTCAGTAGTTTTAGATAAGCGGTCTGCATTTCATGAATAGGTTGTATAGGCAGTTCAAGCCTAGATCCAGTTCATGTCATTTCCTGAAGAGCCATTATTATTATAATTATTATTATTATACCATATTTATATTATTATAATTATTATTATACCATAACTATAAATAGCACCCTTTCCATACTAAGTATGTTCAACGGTGTTTTATTACTACTATTATTATTATTATTATTATTATTATACAAATTTATATTATTATTAAATTATTATTATTATACCATATTTATATAACACACTCTCCATATTAAATACGTTCAAGGGTTATTTACAATGTAAAAATAATAAACTAAAGGATTGCAACATATTGCACTTTGCAGAATAACCCGTTCATGAAATGCAGCTATGTTAGTAGACCTCTGTCAATAGTTGTAGACATACGGTTATAGGTCCATTAATATCTTAATTTTATGTTGTGTATAGGAGAAACAATTAACAATCTTTAAAAAAGCCAATGTAAAATGTTCACATCTCGCACATCTACACACATCACCAGTATATCCAATAATATATAGTATACACCTGGCCATGATGGAACTCGATCATAAACATTTATCAATTTATTTAATAAACATATCATTAATATTCTACGATTAAAAAATAAAGTATGACAAGTAGACAAAACAATCGCACGTACAATGATGTAGTGAAAGCTTAAGTTGTGTTCCACAAATATGTAAAAATATAACAGAATATTAGGTAAAAGTAAACATGTAGAAATTCAATCCATCATGCCTAGTGTTTGGGGTGTGCATAATGAGATGCACATTAGCACTGTGTTGAAAAGACATACACAAATACAATCAATGTGTACACAAATATTACTAAGTCAGTTAAGGTTCGCATATTGCCAAACAAGATTACTGACCATAAGCTTTAACATCGTTTAAAATGGTTTGCTAATGACACATGTAATACTTCCTTGATGTAACAGGCATAAAAATCACAAGAAACGTAACAATCATCTAGAGCATAAATATCTTCAACAAGAGAGCCATTCTTCTCAATCTGTCAATTAACTTTGCAAATGGAATTTAATCAAATTTCCACGACAACTAATACTAAGGGAGGATCTTTCATAACATTTCAATCAGTGTACATCTCGAGATAATATTTCGTTCGGTAAAATCTCGCGAGATAACATTTCAGTCGGTATATAGAGATAAACATTTCAATCTCCATGTATCTTGAGATATGCCGATCATTATCTATCTCGAGATAATACATCTCATACATGGCACACGATTCAACAATTCTCATATTTCAGAGTAAGGCATTGACCGACATCACAGAGATCATCTACACCCATATATTCAATTTTTGAATAAATTAATGCGTTCAGCAAACATTAGTTTCAATATATCGTCCATGAAAGTAGGTCAATAATGAAAAAAATGCTATGCATAAGAACATCAAACTACTTAGCAAAGCATCATGATGGATGATTTTAAAAACCAACTAGTGACAGTTGCAGGAGTTATTAATATGTTCATAATATGCATCAATGCCAACATACAGCAGCGTTAGTTGAGGGGGGGGGGGGGGGGGGGGGGTAAAAAAAAAAAAAAAAAAAA